>CM070088.1:19927063-19934563 GCA_036178185.1 Liparis tanakae
CTCTGGAGAGAGACCTGAGCTTCAAAGCCGACCAGGCGCAGCAGTACGACAGCCTCCTGGTGGCCGTCCGGGAGAACAACAGGCAGCTGCAGGTAATAATAATAATAATAATAATAATAATAATACATTGCATTTATATTGCACTTTACATTTGAGCAATCTCAAAGTGCTACAGAGCAGAATAAAATAAAAACCAAAACAAAAAGCTAACATTTTAAGATATATTTAAAAGCAAAGCCCATAAAAGATATTTTAGCAGTAAGCTTTCTTAAAAAGAGTTTTCAGGTCACGCTTAAAAGCCTCAGGTACACAGGGCTGTGAGGAGGGTTGGATTGCTTCCAGTAGAACAATAAGCACAGACAATAGACACAATGTGTCTTATTAAAGTGTGTGTTTAATAAAACAACAACGTACACACATATTAAAGGATCTTTGTGTCCGTCATATTTGAGAGACTTAGCAGTTGCGATTATTAAGTATTTATTATTAATTATCATTATAAGAAATGCATTTCTGTAATTAAGATACTTAAATATATACATTTTTATTCAGAATCGGAGTGATGGTGTCAGATTTTTCTTTTATTAAAAACAAAGAAGTTGACAATAATATTTACTCTTTCCTCACTGATTTAAATGTGGTTTATTATTATTATTAATAATAATAGTAATACAACATTTTAGTTGTATGTATTATTAGCATTAATATATTATTGCTTATAACAATAATTATAATACAAATAATTATAATATATGGTGCAATCTTCGCACAATAGATGTCTCAAAATGCTTTACAACAAAATAAAAGGAAATGCATTGAAGCCAGAGCAGAAAGATATTAAAACTAAAGAAAGATCATTTAAAGAATGTATCTTTTTCAGCCTTTGGTCGCATCATTTTGGAGAGTTAGAAAAAAAGATGAAAGCTCTGAGCTGCTGTATTACACTGTGTGTGTGTGTCTGTTTCTGACTTCCTGTGTGTGTGTGTGTGTGTGTGTGTGTGTGTGTGCAGGCGTCTCTGAAGGAGACCAGCTCCTCCCAGCGTTCTCTGGAGAGTCAGCTGATGGGCGCCCAGAGCAACGACTCCAGCCGCGACTTCAAGCTCAAAGAGGTGGAGGGTCGGATGAGGGCGCTGGAGAAGGAGAACGAGATGCTGCGCCAGAAGGTGAGGGGGGGGCAACAGACGGGTCCATGGGGGGAGGGACCAACAGACAGGTCCATGGGGGGAGGGACCAACAGACGGGTCCATGAGGGGAGGGACCAACAGACAGGTTCATGGTAAATTGATGTTGACTTCCTTCTCTCCTTTCCTTCCTTCCTTACCTCCCTTCCTTAACTACCTCCCTTCCTTACCCACCTTACTTTCTTACCTTCCTTCCCTCCCTGCATCCCTCCCCTTCCCTCCCCTCCTTCCTTCCTTCATTATTTTCTCCCTTCCTTACCCACCTTACTTCCTTACCTTCCTTTACCTCCCTTCCCTCCCTCCCTGCATCCCCCTTCCTTCCTTCCCATCCTCCCTTCCTACCTCCCTCCCCTCCTTACACACTTTCCCCCCCTCCCTCCCTGCATCACTCCCCCTCCTTTTGTTCGTTTGTTCGTTCGTTCCTCTCCCTCCCTCCCTCCCTCCCTCCCTCCCTCCCTCCCTCCCTCCCTCCCTTCTGTCCTGCAGCTGTCGGGTCAGGCCAGCAGTACCACGCTGCACCTGAAGACCGAGGAGTTGTCCCGCCAGTACAAAGACCAGCTGAGCTCCATGAAGCAGGAGAAGGACCAGGAGATCCAGAGGCTTCGGGTGAGAGGCAACCTCTCCTCCTCTGGTTGTATAGAAGTCTATGCTTCATGTGTTAGAGCTGCATTCTCTCTCCTGACCACCAGGGGGCTCCTCTGGTTGTATAGAAGTGTATATATAGTGACTCTACTTCTCTTGATGTATTCCCTCAGTAAACATTGTAAACATGAGTTTATGTCTCAGTCTCTAGTTTCAAGTCTTCTTCTATACAGAATGATGTCATCATTTATACTTTATGGTCATTTAGAGTCACACAGACCATAAAGCAGAGGGCGCTTTAGGGGCGGAGCTTAAGGTGATTCTCCACTCGCTGACGCTCCCTTGTCCCTCTGTCCTCCAGAGCCAGATCACGAGGTTCCAGACCTCCACCTCCACCTCCACCAGCAGCGAGAAGTCCTCCACGGAGAAAAGTCTCCACCTGAAGATCTCCGAGATGATCGCCATGCTGGAGACGAGGCAGACGACCATCAACCGGCAGCAGGAGGTCAGCACCACGAGGGAGGGAGGGAGGGAGGGAGGAGGGAAGAGAGGGAGCTCTGGAAGAAGGAAGGAACGGGAAGGGATGGAGGGAAGGAATTAATGAATGAAAGGGAGGTGAGGAAGGAAGTGAGGGAGGGAGGTAGGGAAGAATTAATGAATGAAGGAAGAAAGGGAGGGAAGGAGGGAGGAAGGAAGTGAGGGAGGGAGGTAGGGAAGAATGAATGAATGAAGGAAGAAAGGGAGGGAAGGAGGGAGGGAGGAAGGAAGTGAGGGAGGGAGGTAGGGAAGAATGAATAAAGGAAGAAAGGGAGGGAGGGAAGAATGAAGGCAGAAAGGGAGGGAGGGAAGGAACTGGAAGGGAGGAAGGGAAGGAATGAATGAATTAAAGGGAGGTTAGGAAGGGAGGAAGGAAGTGAGGGAGGGAGGGAGGGAATGAAGGAAGAGAGGGAGGGAGGGAGGGAGGAAGGAAGGAAGGAAAGGGAAGGGAGGGAGGGAGGGAAGGAATGAATGAATGAAAGGGAGGTTAGGAAGGGAGGAAGGAAGTGAGGGAGGGAGGAAGAAAGGAAAGGGAGGGAAGGTAGGTAGGTAGGTAGGTAGGTAAGGTAGAAAGGAAGGAAGGAAAGGAAGTGACAAAAATGGCGTCACCTTTCAGGTCGAGCTGCATTCTAAACTCTTTTGTTTTTTTACGTCTGTCTCTTGATTTAACTTCTGGAATGTCACCACGGACACACACACACATACACACACACACTCACAGGTGCACATGCACACACGAGCGTAACTAAACTTAAGAAGTTGTTTTGTTGGATTTTATTCTTCTCCAGGATGTTTAGCAGCTTTTTTTCCTTTTGTAAAACAATCTGATTTAAAAAGACGGGCATAGTTAGACTTTTATGTTCTCGCCAGTTTTTAACACTCGGCGGACGCACAGAGAAATTATCTCCGTGAACTACAGATGTGATGAGAAACACACTCTGACCTCTGACCTCTGACCTCTGACCTTTGACCTCTTGCGGCCCTCAGGAGATCAAGAAGCTGATGCAGGCAAAGAACGACAGCTCCAGTAACCAAGTCACCAAAACCATCATCACCAACAGGTACCAGTCAACACCGTGTTTATTAAGGTGGAACATGTATGTCATATAACACGAGCGAGTCCAAATCACGCCTCAACGGAACATGTGAAGGACACACCAGATTTAAATGAGACTTCGGTGAAATTGTCATAAGTAAACACAGGGTCATGAAAAACCTGGAAAAGTCATGGAATTTCAAAATGGTCATTTCCAGGCCTGAAAAAGTCATGGAAAAAACTTAAATCACAAAAGTTTTGGAAAAGTCATGTAAATGTGTTATAATCACGTGGTCATTTACGCCGAGTTTGAAATAATTAATATGTTTTTTAAAGAAAGACGCTCAAAATATAAGCCGGCGTACGCTCTCAATACGCAACATTTTCTAAAATGTTCTAGTATATACCGAGATTTCACTTTGGTCATGGAAATGTGGTTAAAAGTCCTGGAAAAGTCCTGGAAAAGTCCTGGAAATCCATCGGTCAAAATGTGTCAGAACCCTGTAAACAAATTATTGACTTTAAACCACCAAATAAACCACTAAACCATAACTAAACGTGTGTGTGTGTGTGTGTGTGTGTGTGTGTGTGTAGCTACAGGAACCGGTACCCGCTCCTTGGCCTGCTGGGCGACGACTACCAGAGCACCTCGCCGGTCCACGATGCCAAGACCATCGTCATCGAGAGAACTGAGAAGAAGATGGTCCGGCAGTGAGCAGGTACGCTTTTTTGGGGGAAAATATTAATAACGTTCAGTTTTTTATGTCGGCTTCGCGGGAAGAAAACAACAGAGATGATTTTAAAACTTTCTTAGGAATAAAGAAATCGGGCCTAAAACAGCAGAAATAAAAGTTTTTGTTTTGTTTTTTTTAAAGTTAAACAAAACGACTGAACCTGTGTTTTTGTTTATTTTTCTAAACAGGAAGTCCTTCCCACCCCGTAAAGACACACCGCTTCTCTCCGAGATCCAACGATAAGACGCCTGCATGCCCCCCCCCCCCCCCCCCCCCCCCTCAGGGCTCCCACGGGTTGGTGGCGGTTAAATGGTTATAAATGGAATATAATATGATTTAAGTGTTTTCTTTAGTCTGACGGTAAGACTTGTTGTGTTTTGTAACCTTAGAATGAGCCGTTTGTATCCACGTTCAGAGATAAAGTTTAAGTCTAAGAGATCGGGTCCTCTTATGTGATGTACTGTAAGTTTATCGCCTCCACGTGGGCCTCAAGGAGCCGACACCCTGAGCCTCTCGTGAGGGTCGGCCCCAAAGCGGCTGCTGATTGGCCGTCGCATGAACTAAATACCTCGGGGGAAATCATTCAATACGAGACGGGTGCGAGGTTGTTTTGAAATAAAAGTTGAGTCTGAATTTAACTCGTCTGACTCGTTGCCTGCAAACGAATCACGAAACGTGAGAATCTGTGAGTAAGTTTAGTCAACAAAATAAACTTGTTAATAAGTTTAGTCAACAAAACAACATTTTAAGTTTAGTCAACAAAATAATCTAGTTAAGTTTAGTCAACTAAATACCTTGTTAAGTTTAGTCAATAAAACAACTCAAGCTGTTGAGTTTAGTTAACAAAATAAACTAGTTTAGTTTAGTCAAAACTAAACAACTTGTTAAGTTTAGTCAATAAAAGAAACGTCTTAAGTTTATTCAAATAAATAACTTAAGTTTAGTCAACAAAACAACATGTTAAGTTTAGTTAACAAAAGAAATGTGTTAATAAGTTTATTCAACCAAGAAACTTGTGGAATTTAGTGAACAAAGTAAACTAGTTAAGTTTAGTCAAAACTAAACAAATTAAGTTTCGTCAATAAAAGAAACATTTTAAGTTTATTCAACTAAATAACTGAAGTTTAATCAACAAAACAACATGTTAAGCTTAGTTAACAAAAGAAACGTGTCAATAAGTTTATTCAACCAAGAAACTTGTGGAATTTAGTTAACAAAATGAACTAGTTAAGTTTATTCAACTAAATAACTTATTGAGTTTAGTTAACAAAATAAACTACTTTAGTTTCGTCAAAACTAAACAAATTGTTAAGTTTCGTCAAAGAAACGTGTTAATAAGGTTTAGTGAACAAAACAACTAGTTAATAAAAGGTTAAGTTAAAGCAACAGAACTGAAAGTTCATTATTTGTGTTCCGTGAGTTCCGTGAGTTGAGTTGTTTTCTCCGACCTCCGTGGAGAATCGCGGTCAGAAGAGAAACCTAAAGAACCTAGAAGAAGTCCGGTCGGGTTTCCCCGCCGCTGACCGCTCCGCGCCCTCGTCCCTCGGGGCCCCCTGCAGACGAAGGGCCTCCGCTGGTCCCTCACGTTTATCCCGATCCTCTTGAACGCCTCACAGCCGAGCTCCCCGAGGGAGGGGCTCCTCCGGCCGCTCCCCTGCGTGTACATATGTACATTTATAGAGAGAACTATTGGAAGACGGGCAGCCCTCCTGCTTTTATAACATTTGGAAAAAAAAGGTTATATTTTGGGTTTTGTGCTAAATGATGGTTGTTGTTGTTGTTGTTGTTGTTGTTATTGTTGTTGTTGTCGTCTCTCCACTGTTCTTGTTTCCTGATTTGATGCTGGTACGTGTCAGAGGGTGTTTGTGTACGACAGAGAGGGAAGGCTTCATGGCTGTGATGCTTCATGGGGGGTGGAAGGAGGTGTTATGGTTTTATGGTTTTATGGTTCATTTTCTTACGATGGTTAAAGCACAATATTTAGTTTTTTCTCTGTTCAGGCTTTTTACATAAGAGGCATGTTGACAGCTTTGTGCCCACCTCTAACTTTTCATATTTACGTCGGTATTCAACCCTCCTGTTGACACTTCCAACTCCACAGATCGGACATTTTCTATATCGTGAAGTTCTTCTTTCTACACACTTTACTTTTAAAAAGTGTCCGCTGGGCGTCGCTCCGTCCCTGCGTCGTGTTCACGGATCGAGGTTCCAGTCTTTTTCTCACGAGGCTGTTTGAGGTCGAGGACAGACGGAAACATCGTTTGCTTTTTTTTTTAAAGTGTCCGATTTTCTTTTTTTTTTTCGGACGGCGAGCCGAGTCTCTGGAGAGCCTGTCGACGCGCTTTAAGCGGCTCGGGGCCTCGGGGGCGTCCGCCTGTTGGCGAGCGCCATCATTTGACCACGTGGCCCAAATCTGGAAACTGAACATTGTTTTTTTGCAGAAATTGTTGCCGAAATAATTTGCATTGGCCGTCCGGTGTAATTAATCCTGGAGACCAAAATCCTGCCGGCTTGAAAATAAATTGTATGCAGAGTTAAATGAATATTTGACATAGATGTCTCTCTAAATGTGTATTTTTTTATTTTTTATGTTGCAAAAGGTTTTATTTTCCAGTTCTCGAGGTCGAGGGCCTCGTCCTGACTGCTTCAGATAGTTGTGAATAAAATCTAACGTTTCTTTGCAAAGACGACCTTGTTTTACTGAAACTGCACAATCACACATTCACTATGGGGGAGGGGCACTCCACCTGAACGTCTCTACTGCTCATGTTATTACAATGAGAAAATAATAAATGACCAAAATAAGATCATTGGATGATCAGTAAATGAATCTCATTCAAAATAATTAGTTTGGGAGTCCTCTTTTACTTGTTTTCTGTTTCCTTTTCCTTTTATTGTGTTAAAATAAGATTAAGAAGAGACAAATGTAACTGAAAGCCTATAAAAACAATTCATTGGGGTTACTTTTCGTTTCATGTCAAAAATGTAAGAAGGAACTGATAAATATAATAATATCTACTTTCTGTCTTTCTTTGCCTCACTCCCCCTCATGACTAGTTTCTGCTGCCCCCTAGTGGCCGGTGGCAAAAGAAAGCACACTTATTGAAGGTTTATGGAGGTTATTTATAAAGTATAAAGTATATTATATGCACACCTGTTCAGCAGCTACAGATATTACAGGAAGAAAACCATTATCCAAACATAAACCCCCCAAAAGTAACAAACTATTGCATCATGCAGGTGCAGATTCTTCATAATCGACATGAACATTTGATTGACAGGTGAGGTCACAGTCCTGCAGCCTGCAAGCCACGCCCTCTCAACTCGTTCATAAGCCTTTTGGTGAAGTGTTATTTCTTTTATTTTAAACTCTATAAACATGTAAACAACGAGCTGCATGTTGAGTTTTGATCCCAGCGTCCTTCCCTCT
>CM070088.1:19939563-20014563 GCA_036178185.1 Liparis tanakae
GGGGACTCCTCTGGTTGTATAGAAGTCTATGCTTCATGGGTTAACGCTGCATTCTTTCTCCTGACCATCATGGGGTGACTCCTCTGGTTGTATATAAGTCTATGCTTCATGTGTTAAAGCTGCATTCTCTCTCCTGACCACCAGGGGGCGACTCCTCTGGTTGTATATAAGTCTATGCTTCATTTTTAAAGCTGCTTTCTGTCTCTTGGCCACCAGGGGGCGACTCCTCTGGTTGTATAGAAGCTGCATTCTCTCTCCTGACAACCAGGGGGTGACTCCTCTGGTTGTATATAAGTCTATGCTTCATGTGTTAAAGCTGCATTCTCTCTCCTGACCACCAGGGGGCGACTCCTCTGGTCGTATAGAAGTCTATATATGTGAGTTTCCGACTCTAGTTTTGCGTTTTCTTCGCTCGCCCGCTGTTCGGCTCATTTCCTCTAACCAGTTGAAATCGGTGGAATCGGCGCTCTAGCTAGCAGACTTAAAGATGGCCGACGCTCCGACCGCCCAGCGAAGTCTCTCTTCCGCTCCGGTTTCGTTCCGTCGTGCCAACTTTCTTTTTTCTCTCGCAGCGATCAAAGCGCCACAGGAAACGGGCCCGTGTCCGTGGCGAGGAAGCGGAGCTCTCCGGCACTTCAGATAAAAGCTTCCAGCGAGGCGGGCGACGCTCCGCGATGCCGTAATGTGTTGTGTAAGCCGACACCGCCGGACGCCTCCTCCCGTCACCGCGGCGCGGCGACGCAGGGAGAGGGCGCCGCGGCGTTAACCAGGCCATCGGACATCGATCCCCTCCTGACCCAGAACATCTCCCAGCGCCGCTCGCCTGGTGTCAGAGAGGAACCGCTTAAAACGGGGTGCTTGGTTATTTTATGTAATTTTTCTTTAGCTTTTTTTTGCTTCTCACATGTTTAAACCTCTCGATTCTTCAGGTTGCAGATATTCCACCAGATGTTTATTAATGAATGCAAACCGACCGTACAGCATGGACCCACATTCACAAATATAGATCCAGATAATCGATAAGCTGCAACATGCAGATTCAGAGACGATTTTGAATATTCAGGATTTTTGTTTGCGCGGCTTTACACATTCACGAGGCTCCCTGAATGCACCATTAAGCAACGCAGGGATACAGAATGGACGGTGGACAGCTCGGAGGTTTTTGCCAGATTGGTTTAAAACTTCAAATACCTTTATTGATACTCGACTTTGCAACAAAAGAAAAACTAAGCAATAAACATTGATGTCTTTCCCCGTTTCCTTTATCTTCAGTGTGTCTCTATTAGCAGTTTGTTTCATCTCAGATATTTTCCTCAACAGGAAATAGAAACACCCCCACATTATGGACCAGTGTCCGGTTACTTTAATGTGTGTGTGTGTGTGTGTGTGTGTGTGTGTGTGTGTGTGTGTGTGTGTGTGCCGACACTGGTGTGTCTTGCTTCAGTCCGGATGGTTGCAAGTTGCTGAGTAAGGGCACAGACCGAAAGAGACAAAAGCACATGCACATGCACACGCACATGCGTGAGCATCCACACACACACACACACACACACACACACACACACACACACACACACACACACACACACACACGGACAAAGGAGCCGGTTCGTATTACAGTCACGCAGCACATTATCAGAGATGTCACACATCGTCAAAATAACACACTTTTATCTCGGGACCATTTAGTTTAGTTCAACACTATAGAAAAATATGTTGAACACGCTTTTAAATCCAACTAATACATCTCCTTCCTGGTCCACTATCTCCTACGCGATTAGCACTTGTTACCTTTCAACGTATCCTCACGCAACAGTTCGTACGTCATCTCCTCAAACGCAGTCTTTCCTCCCGCGAGAACGCTCGGGAAACGAGACATTTTAGAAGATATATTTGTCACGTAACTCGGGTACTTTAAGTAACGCCTCTTTTCCTCAACCTAATAGTCATCTGTCGAAGGGAGAATCATTTTGAAAGGATCGTATTCATGTAAAGAGAAGAAATTAACCCGCAACATTTTGTATGAAAAGGCGGGAAAATAAAATAAAAAATGTTTTCACATACTTTAAGTAACATCTCGCCACGATCTCTTCCTCAAAATTGGAACTGTTTTATGAAAAGGCGGGAAAAATGTAAAAAACTAAATCTTAGTCGCATCCTTAAAGTAACACCTCGCCGCAATCTTTTCCTCAACCTAAGTAGTCATCCGTCGAATAAAGTATAATTTTGAAACAACTGTATTTATGTAAAGAGTAGAAATCGGTGATGACATTTTTTATAAAAAAGGGCGGGAAAAGTTGGAATTCGTTTTTCACGTATACTTACTAGCACACTCTAAGTAACATCCCGCTGCGATCTTTTCCTCAACCTTAGTAAGCAGTCAGGCATCAAAGGAAGAAATTACCGTATTTATGGAAATAGCAGAAATAGCCCGCGACATTTTGTATGAAAAGGCGGGAAACATTTTTTATAATTTTTTTCCCGCATATTTAATTATATTTCCTTAACCTAACTAAGCAGTCATCCGTCGAAGGAAGTATACTTTTGAGAGGATCTTCTTCATGTGAAGAGCAGAAATAGTGTACGATTTCGTAAGATATCATATTATTAAAATAGTGATATTTAACTTTACCACAGGGCGGCGCTCATCTAATCCCGCCGTGTTCTTTACGTGAATCAGAGTTGGAAAGAAGATGGAAATCATTTGTTTCATTGCCCGCTTCTGCCCTGTCATGTTCATGAAGCAGAAGTGAACTGATTTCAGTGATGGGAGAGGGAGGAGGGGTGAGAGAGAGGGGAGGGGGGAGACCGGAGTGTGTGTGTGTGGGTGTGTGTGTGTGAGAGAGAGAGAGAGAGAGAGAGAGACAGAGCGACGGAGAGAGAGCTCCCAGTCATTCATCTCTCGGGGAGAGGAGAGGAAACATTACGACGGGAACAGAGACGGGGAAAAAAAGAAGATTTTGATCTGAAAGTTCAGCGTTAAATCTCTGGAGCTTCTCCCTCCAGCTTGCAGCTTCTTCTTTTTTTTACACCCTTGAAGTATTGGTCGCTGCATGCTGCAAGTATTTAATTTCCTCCTCTACTCTGCACGGAGATACAATCCACTTCCTGTCCTGCTCCCGGACTCTAAACACACCCGGCGTCCCGAATGTCCTCGCAACCTCGGACCGAGAGAGAGGAGCGCGTAAAAAGGACTGGTCGGTTTCCTCGGGAGGAGCGGGAGGAGATCACGGCGCTCCGGTTAGAGCTCCGGGAAGAAGAGGAGTAGGAGGAAAGAGGAGGAAGAGGAGGAGGAGGAGGGGGAGGAAGGAGAGAGCATCCCTTCCCAGCCTTACAAACACACACCCTGAAGACAACGACGCTCCAGCGATCTTGTAAAATACTGTTGCTGGATATCAAAGCCACAAGAGTACATCACGGTTAAGATAACTACATAAGTTTATTTGTCACACACACACATACACGCACACACACACACACACGGACGCCCCCAGCACGCCGCCGCAGAATGGATCTCCCACCAATCAGAGGTAATCATGAATCCATCCCGTCAATATCCGATTCCACCGATGAACTATTGGCGCTCTGCGTGACCTTGGGATGAACAAGTTTAGTAAAATAAGGAATTATTGTTTTTAAAGGTTCCCGCAAGCTTTATAAACAGAGATTCATAAAGTCAAGAGTGATGCTCGTGGAGCTAAAAGCTTATCGTGCATCGGGAACCCGGCGCCGGCGTCCCGGGGGGTGTTGGTGGGAAACATTTGTTTTGTTCTCTGGGTTTTGCGGTTAGAATAAAGTTATAAAGTTATCCATGCGAGTCGGAACTCTTCGGTTGTGTGTTTGACGTCTCGCTCTCTGCTCTCCTTCTCAGCTGTTGGGTGGGGAAACCGTCCCGGGCGGATCGGTTTATAATGGCGTGCGTCGCATTCGCCCCTTGTGGACAGTTTTTATTTACACTTCTATTTTTTTCTTCTTTTTTTTCTAATTTGTGTTTTTACAAACTTTTTTTTTTAGAAAGTTAGCTGACTTTGCGTATAGAGATCAGAACTGTCCGCCCTCAGTGAAAATGGTCGTATTAACCGATTGTTAACAGTGCCGCTGTATAGCTGTGTGTGTGTGTGTGTGTGTGTGTGTGTGTGTGTGTGTGTGTGAGGGGGACATGTGGGGATGGGATTGATTGTCCTCAAGGTCGGATGCAGAATGTCAATACTCATCTCCGCTCGGGTGGGACAGGAGGGGGGTGGGTAGGGGTGTGTGTGTGTGGGTGTGGGGGGGGGTGGCAGTGAATGGGAGGACTGGTAATGTTGGGCGGAGGGAGGGATTGACTGGGGATGGATGGATAGAATGAAGGGAGGGGACAGTATGTGTGGAGAGGAGGAATATGGTGGATAGATGAACGAATGATGAAATTGATGGATGGTGGGGGGTGGGGGGGGGGGGGGGGAGCAGCTAATGCATTGACTAATGCACCGGAGAACCACACACTTGTAGAAACAGAGCTTGACCGTAAAAAAAAAAAAACACTTTGTAAAAACTAACCGGCCTGGAGATTCAACTTTAGGGAAAGAGAACGACGAAGAACTTCTATTTATGATTAAAAACATTTGGACAAATCCAAAGTCGTATAAATGAAGATTAGGGAATAAAGGATGAACGTCAAGTTGTAGTTCCTCCAAAGGCCACTAGGTGGCACAAGAATGAGCTCGACTTTATTGACGGGAAGAGAAATAACAAGCCGACTCCACCTGTGGAGTACAAACGTGATTCCCATGGCAACTTTGGTTTGTTAAAATGTTTTGCTTTATCGAGTAAGAAACAACCAAATTATAACTAACAGTGACATGTCTGTTAATGATATGTCAACATTAAGTTCCATGAAAGTACTTTTTTGGTATGTTTTTAGTTTGTTTGTATGAAAAAAGGAGCGTCGTAGAAACGCCATGTACGCATTTGGTAGAGTGACCTCTCAATCACCGTAAGCCCCGCCCCTAACGCGTCTCCTGCTTTATGGTCTTGACTCTAAATTACCATAAAGTATAAATGATGACATCATGCTGTATAGAAGAAGACTTGAAACTAGAGACTGAGACATAAACTCATGTTTACAATGTTTACTGAGGGAATACATCAAGAGAAGTAGAGTCACTATATAGACTTCTATACAACCAGAGGAGCCCCCTGGTGGTCAGGAAAGAGAATGCAGCTTTAAAACATGAAGCATAGACGTCTATACAACCAGAGGAGTCGCCCCCTGGTGGTCAGGAAAGAGAATGCAGCTTTAACACATGAAGCATAGACTTCTATACAACCAGAGGATTGAAAACTAGAATGTAATGCCAGTTGAGCTATACAAATGTTTTTCAGTCTCAATCTCTTTTTTGTACAAATACTTTCATTAAAGCAAAAGTATTTTTCAAGTATTTTTCAACCTGGACTTTAGTTACAACTTTCCTTTAGTTTAGTTTCTTAAACGAGAAAACACCAGAAGGAACCTTACCAATAGAGATATACCACAAATACTGTATATAATATATATATATATATATATATATATATATATATATATATATATATATATATATATATTATATATATGCATATACATATAATACCCACCAAGTAGTGTTGTAAAGGATTACATCATCGCGACTCGATGGTTCTCATGGTTCTGCTTTTTGATTGGCATGGTGTCAAATAATCCGATCTTTCTCTCACGCCCTCCTCCTCATGTTTAGACTCACTCTTATCTCCCCTCTCTCTCCTTCTGGCTCCGCCACTTACATCGTTATCATTATTAGTGTCGTCGTCCCTCACTCATTCCCCCCCCCCCCCCCGCTGCCTGGACTTGCTGGTCTGCAGTGTCTATTTCAGTCTTTCCGTTGGGGTCAGATTCGGCACATCCGGTATCTCATCCAGTTTATTGTCATTCAATCCGGCTGCGCTCCCGGAGGGCACCGAGGGGGGGGGGGGAGGCCCCTGGGTCCTAGTGCCGGACGGGGCCTCGGTCCTCCGAGCCCAGGACGACAAAGAGCTTTTTCAATCTGCTGGTTTGAATGTTTCTCTCTTTCTTTGACTTGAGCTTCGCGTGTTTCACTAAACTTGCTCTGCTGCGTGATCCTTAAAGACGTTTTGCTGACTTTGCACAAATAACCTGCAAATACAGTCTTTGACTTGTTTTATGACATCAAAAAAAACTAAAAACAAAAAAAACATGTTCAGTTCTCCATTAACCTGGTCTCCATTGATCTGTCGGGACTGTTTTCTTACAAAAATACACAATACAAATGGTTAGGAAATAAAAAATATATTTGTATTAAAATATTAGTTTTTTATTAGTAGTTCTCATAGTTTACGTTCAAGCGGCTACGTTTTAGGAAGTTAAACACGTCATAATTCATCTATTTATTTTCACAAGATTCTTTCCGAAAATATATTTTTATACATCATGATAACGTTATATTTTTCCTTTTGCCCAAAACTCATTTTAAATGAATATAGCTTGAATGCATCTTAATGAAACTCAATGCAACCTCCGTTAGCTGTTAGCTGTTAGCTGTTAGCTCCGTTACAGCTAACAGCTAACAGCTAACAGCTAACACCTCCATCCACTCCTCCACCTTCATCTACTCCTCCACCTCCTGAAAGAAACCAAACCCTGCCAACATACTGATGAATTATTAATTGATTTATTATTATTATTGATTATTGATAACCACGCTAAAGAATCAGTAACCTTACTTCCCCCGATTACACATTCTAAGTTATGAAGACAGGATAAAAACAACTTAATTAAACATTAATACGATCAGACTGGAGGTTAAACCTGTTATTGTTAACAGGGTTTATTTTGTTTCTATATGATCTATATGATTATATATGATGGCCTCAGAGAGCATTATTAAAATAAACATAGAGCTTTTGGTGTCTCATATTTCTGAGTGGGAGTGAAGTTAACCTCTGACCTCAGTGTTTCTTTTCTTTTCTCCCCCTGGTGGTCAGGAGAGAGAATGCAGACAGATTAAATAAATATTCATCTTCTCTGTTGCTGTTAACTTCATTTAAAAAAGGACTTCATTCGATAATTCATACGAACCCTTTTTTACGAGGATATGTTTAATTTTCGGGTTATTGATTTATTTCCAGGGTTGCTGCTGAGTTGCAGGTGTCAGGTTTTATTAATGTAAAAAAATAAAACAATCATGAAGCTACAATTTTCCTAGATCTCCTAAAAAAAAAAAAGAAAATGTTTCAATACTTTGTCACGAAAAAGCAGATAGGTAGAAAAGGGCTGAATAGAAGAGGAGAGGGAAGGGAGGAGGTGATGGGAGAGGGTGAGAGGAAGAGAGGAGACGACAACAGGAGAGGAGAGGAGGGTAGAGGAGAGGAGGGTAGAGGAGAGGAGGGTAGAGGAGAGGAGAGGAGACGCCCCGCAGTCAGGTGTGTAACGTCAGGTGTGTAACGTCAGGTGTGTAACGTCAGGTGTGTAACGTCAGGTGTGTAACGTCAGGTGTGTAACGTCAGGTGTGTAACGTCAGGTGTGTAACGTCAGGTGTGTAACGTCAGGTGTGTAACGTCAGGTGTGTAACGTTGTGTGTGTTGCGTCCTGACAGACTTTTATTTTCCTGACGTGTTGTTGGATGTTTTTCAGTCAACATGAACTCAGACAGTTCAACCCGGGCCGTGTACATGTTGATTGGGCAGCAGCAGAGAGAGTGTGTGTATGTGTGTGTGTGTATGTGTGTGTGCGTGTGTGTGTGTGTGTGTCCCAGGGAAGGGGCTCAGTCATTACTGATACTCCCCCAGCACTCGGCTCCATCCTCAGGTTTCCACCGACGGCCTCTGGAACACTCTCTCTCTTTCTCTCTCTCTCTCTCTCTTTCTCTCTCTCTCTCTCTCTCTCTCTCTCTCCCTCGGTGAATCTCTCACATCGGCTTCTTTTCACAATTTACACAATGTGGGTCTAGAAACATCTGTTTATGGGACTAGAAACATCTGTTTATGGGTCTAGAAACAGATGTTTATGGGACTAGAAACATGGGTTTATGGGAAGAAACAGCTGTTTGTGGGACTAGAAACATCTGTTTATGGGACTAGAAACATCTGTTTATGGGTCTAGAAACATCTGTTTATGGGACTAGAAACAGTTGTTTATGGATCTAGAAACTTCTGTTTATGGGTCTAGAAACAGTTGTTTATGGGTCTAGAAACAGTTGTTTATGGGACTAGAAACATCTGTTTATGGGACTAGAAACATCTGTTTATGGGTCTAGAAACAGTTGTTTATGGGACTAGAAACATCTGTTTATGGGTCTAGAAACAGCTGTTTATGAGTCTAGAAACAATGTTTTAGCTATGTGTGTGTCTAAAAACATCTGTGTTAGACCAGACAGCTGTTTTGGGACTAGAAACAGCTGTTTGCCTGCTACCAAACAGCTGTTTTGGGGACTAGAACCGGCCATATGCAACAGACTTCATTATTTGCAATTAGAGCGTCGCTTATTCATGCTAATTAATTAAGACAGCGACATCATAACGAGGCGCTCGTTATGATCTTTGGGGCGTTCTGTCCTCTCTGAGGCTCCGCCCACTAGCAGCCCCCCCCCCGCTGGTGTTTCCAGAGGCGGGATAACCCGGGGGCCATGTGATGAATCGGGGGCCATTGAGAAAGATGCTCCTCTGTTCATCTCCATCTCCTCACAGCTCCGATCGCTCAGCTCTCGTTTTCAAAATGAACTTTCCATCGTTCGGTCAAGAAAACGTACGGAAGCAAAGGAGTGGGAATCTTTAATCATTTTCTGATGATTTGAAGATAAACAGACCAGTTTATTTTGCGTTACATCGTCCCAGACTGTCAGAAATCTTCATTTCTAGACCATTTCACGCCACTGGTGTAATGATAATATAATATTGCAATTACTGTGAAACAGCGAATAACCTAATTAACCCCTAAGAGAGTGAACATTAATAAATTCCTCGAGGGCACGTCCATCTGAGTACGATAAACCGATAACGTCAGAACAATGAAGTTCATGTATTCATATATCGTACGATATGCGGGTAACGGGATTACCGTAACGGGCGGAGTACCCGTGAGCCACGGCCGCCGCGCCGCCTGATGGGGTTAGTCGCCGGGACCCTCTCCTTCCTCCCAGGACTAATTTTTAAAATGCATCCTCGTCTCTGGAGGAAGAGCGAGAGACACAGAGAGAGAGAGAGAGAGAGAGAGAGAGAGAGAGAGAGAGAGAGACAAGAGCACTTCATGTATAACAGACTCTCCTTGAAAGCCTGGAGGACAGGAAGTGGTTTTGTTGTAGTTATATTTTAGTTTTTAACAGTCCGGCTTGTTTTACCCCCCCCCCCCCAGTTTTGGATTGCCATACTTGGGTTTCATCCCCTCCTCCATCCCTTCCGTCAGCTCTCATTGCTCTCTCTCTCTCTCTCTCTCTCTCTCTCTCTCTCTCTCTCTCTCTCTCTCTACTTTAACTCCTTGGCTGGAAGCAGCAGGGCATGAATATGTGATTATTAATGTTTGGTGACAGTGTGATACTTTACAAATGGATCTTAATTTACATGTGCAGGTTGTGTTTCACGTGACGTCACAGTGGACCATTTATTTCAGTCATCAATCAGAATGAAAGAGATCAATGAAAAGGCGATAAACAATTTGTACAGGTGGATATATTTAGGTTTACGGACTGTTAGTTGGACATAATAAGCAGTTTGACCTCGTCCTCTGGTAGATTCTACATTGTTCCACTATGTTTTAATCAATAATCAATTGATTTTACATGTATGTAATAGTACATCATGGAAATAAACATGAGATGCAACCCTGAAATGAACAATATACACCAGTTGCAGGAAAATGCCCTAAAATAGTCGATTCCCGTTTAGGGATGCGATTCGGTTTCTCTCTCAAACTTCAAAACCAGATTCGATGACTCATGGAACAGAGGGACGACCAACAAAGACGGCTTTGATGCATTTTCTTTTGCGTCTATCGAGATTGTTTCTATCGTGGATGCAATAGATAGAAAGTAGACCTCACATAGCTTTACACCAACAAACATTCAAATTAGCGTCCGATGTTCCCATCACAGACCGTGGTTACATGCATTCGAATAATTGGCTTAGTCGGACTGAAATCAAATTATCCGTTTCATGTAAACACCTTTGTTCGACTATGTGCGGTTCGACTACTATCCGATTAACACCCCTGGATAACTCAATCCGATCCGGTTGATAATCCGACTATCGCAGCATGTAACAGTGAATTGGATTAGGAACCGGACTTTGCGTCTTTGCGCATGCGCACACAAGCTGAAATGGCCGTATCACCCCGAGTCGTAATGAAAACAGCGCCACCTATCGTATCTGAGGTGACATGCTTTCGGCCAATGATTCGAATTACTCACTGCCATGTATATTGGGATAATAGCAGATTCCCCAAAAGATAGCATAGTCCGACTAAAGCAAGATTTGAATTACACCATCATGTAAACGCACTGACTGCTGATCGGAGCTGGAGCCGATGAACAGACTCGACCTCTGCAGAGTTCTTTTTTTCTCCTGGAAATGAATGCCTATCGTAACCTTTCCCACCGAAGACACAACCCAGATGTTAGCGGGGATTAAAAACCAAAGAAGAAGAAGATGTTTCAGTGCTCTCCAGTTGCTCTGGCAGCTCAGTGTCGATGTGAACCCCAAGAAAACCACGAAAGTCTTCTTCGATGCACTCGCAGTGTATCGCAAATGCGTTTCCGTGTGGACGTGGCCTAAGATAGTTAGTTCTTTTGCTGCTTCCTCTTAACCCCCCCCCCCCTCTCCATGTAATCTCATGATCTGAGCTGCTTTTAATGCATTTCCATTTGGCCTCATTACTCTCCGGGAGGACTGGCACCATGTGAGGAGCGAGCCAGCCATCTCTTCCCCCCTCGGCCGCTTGGCAGGACCGCCGTTTCTTTGTGTCCTATGCTCTTCATCACACGCGCAAATGCACAGAGACGCACATTTTCGGCAGATATAAAGCGTTTCTTCTTCTAGAGTTCAGTCTTTTCCTTCAGGATCTGATGTCTGAGCGGGGAATCAGATCAGCTGCTCTAGACGTGGACCTTTTATTGAATTTACATCGCTCATGCATTTACTACATTACTCATAAGCACATTTAGATTTAACTTTCAAGCATTTACCCAGCAATGCAATGAGTACTCATTGCACTTTTACTGTATAAGCGTCCTCAACATTTTCATATAGTTATTTAGCTGAATCATACCACAGCTACTTAGCCCAACCAAAAAATACAAATGTCTTTACTTTATTAGTTTTCACATGCAGATACTTTGGGCTTTGAGAGTTATGAGTAATTCCCAAAATCCAGAAACATTGTCCCAGTTGCTCCAACACAAATACATATTAACATGTTCACCAGGATATAGTCCAGGGTTAATTTTCCCTTTTCTAAAAGGCAGTTATTGCTCACATAAAAAAAACATGTACTGTCTTTCATGCATTCAGCCACAGCTGCTGCTTGGTTGAACCCACAAACCGAAACTCAGTGTACTTTACATTTAATCTCTGGTCTCCTAAAATAAGGCACATTTTTAAAATGACATTTTCCTGAATGGAGCTCCACCGCATCCTTGAGTGACCTGGCGAAGCTCGTGAATCCTTCAACAGGAAACATGTCTGTTGATTCACAAACACGTCTTTGAGAATGAGACCTGTGCCGTTCCTCTGTGGCTCTGCAGCCGTTCCGCTCGGCGAGCTGCCCGGCGCTGCAGGTGGGTTTCCTCCCTGGCAGCAGCAGCTGTGTTCAACAGATGCTAAATTACAGTGTGGCTCTGATGGTCGTATCTCTCCGACTCTGGCAGGCTAATAATAGCGTTGGTCTGAGCCGTGCAGAACCTCCGCGGTCGCGATGACATGGCTGACGGTTGTTTGGAGGCTGTGCTCCCAAAATGTGTCCTTGATCAAGTGCTGCTTAAATATTTGGGGAGTAATAGGCTACGTTATTTGCTTTGTGTAATGTGGTGCCCCCTCTCAAAATTCACTTAACATTCTGCGTTTTGGGACCAAACCGTTGTGGGGACGCCCTGAGAGGAAGCGCTCACGTGGAAGCCTTCAGAGTTTGCGTTTACACGGACCGCCAACAGGACACTTGAATCTGGCGCTGTAAAACCGCTGGGGCGAGAAAAACGTTTGCTATTGTGGCAGCTGTGGGGGCGGAGTCTTCAATTTGGCCTCGGCTGCTGGCTCATTGGTAATCAGTCAGCAGTTCTGGCTGATTGGCCAAATCGGAGACTCCACCCCCATAGCTGCCACAGCTATTTTCGCTACTTTTGTTATGTTGGCCACAATTGTTACGTTCGCTACGTTTGTTATGTTGGCTACATTTTTTATGTTGGCTATATTTGTTACGTTCGCTACGTTTGTTATGTTGGCTACATTTGTGAAGTCGGCAATGTTTAATGTGTTCGCTACATGTGTTATATTCGCAATTTTTCTTATTTGGGCTATGCTAGTCATGGTGGCTATGTTTGCTATGTTCTCTATGTTTGCTATGTTCTCTACATTCACTAGATTTGCTATGTTTGGTACGTTTGTTATTTTTGCTACATTTGTTATGTTCACTACATTTGCTATGTGTGTTATGTTCGCTACGTTTGTTAAGTTAGCTGTTTTTATTTTCGCTACATTGGTTATGTTCACTAAGTTTTCTAAGTTTTCTATGTTCGCTAAATTTATTAAGTGAGCTATGTTTGCTACATTCACTATTTTTTCTATGTTTGTTATGTTGGCTTCGTTTGATATGCTGGCTATATTTATAGATTTCAGACAATAAAATATTAATAAATTATCCAATTATTCTGTTCATTAAAACTGTTAGTGGCAACTAGGTAACATATTCAACAGTAGAGTGCTCGGTCTGGATTCTACTTGAGGCAATTCATATTTGGGTTTGCAAGGGTTTTGGCTGTGCAATATATTAAGCATTACACATTTGAATTCAAGGGTGTGCTTATATAGAATATAGACATGGTTTACAACAACAGCCCAAGTTGTATAAGTTGCAATAACTGAAATAAAATGTGAACGTATTTTTGCTTAAAGTAACATTTCCTTCCTTTACTGTGTGTTTGCAGGTTTGTCTGATGTGCCGTGAGCGTTGGGAGCCCCTCGCCCCGGCCTGCCGCCCTGGTGCTACCCAGCCTGGCTCACCAGGATGGACCCTGCTCATTCCTTCAGGATGGAGCTGGACGGGCTGGACCTCCAACAGGTCCCCGTGCTGTCGCTCGACCAGATACGTGCCATCCGGGCCAACAATGACTATGTGGACAGGCCCGTGGCTCTGGAACCGGCGACCCAGTCCGGCTTTTTCTACGCCCATGACGACCATTACCCTCACGGAGTATACACCCACTACCCGCCGCCTTCTTTCCACCCGGCCCTGCCCCGCAGCCAAAGCCAACAGCAGCACGCCCAGCTGTCCCACCTGAGCCGCTCCAGTACCAGAAGCTCTTCCATGTCTCGGAACAGCGCCACGTCAGACCAGCGGCTCCTAGCGGGTTTGACGCCGTCTCACTCCGGCCTCGCCTCGGTGGTCCGTTCTCAGCCGAAAGGAGAACTCAAGCCGGACGCTTCCTTTGGCAAGGGCCTGGCGGAGGACGAGGCGGAGCCGGGCCTCCACTTGTTCATCTGCGAGCGGTGCGGTCGATGTAAGTGCCAAGAGTGCTGCGCCCCCCGCCGGCTGCCTTCCTGTTGGGCGTGCGGACAGCGCTGCCTGTGCTCCGCCGAAAGCGCCGTGGAGTACGGCACCTGCTTGTGCTGCGTCAAAGGCTTGTTCTACCACTGCTCCGCCCAGGACGACGAGGACAACTGTGCCGACCGGCCGTGCTCCTGCGGCCCGGCCCACGCCTGTGCCCGCTGGGGCACCATGGGGCTGTTGGCGCTCTGCCTGCCCTGCCTCTGCTGCTACCCCCTAGCCAGGCTGTGCCTTGCCCTGTGTCAGTGCGCCCACGACCGCAACGTGCGCCCCGGCTGCAGGTGCAGCAACACCAACACCGTGTGCCGCAAGATCTCCGCCTCCAACCCTAACTCTGGTCACCCGGCGCTCCGCAGCAAGGCCCTGGAGAAGCCCTTATGACAGGCCTGGACGGGGCCCGACTCCACTTCTCCTCAGCCGTCGCCAAAGCAACGCTGTCGCCAATCAACCGTGCCACAGCTGATATTGTGATGACAATGTGTGCCACGCACCTACGTACGACAAGCCAACCAACGAAGCAAGCAACCAATCAACCAACGAAGCAAGCAAGCAACCAATCAATCAACCGAACAACCGATTAACCAACCAATCAACCGAACAACCAACGAAGCAACCAACCAATCAAACAACCAACCAACCAATCAACCGAAGAACCAACCAATCAACCGAACAACCAACCAACCAATCAACCGAACAACCAACCAATCAACCGAACAACCAACCAATCAACCGAACAACCAATCAACCAATCAATCAACCAACCAACTAACCGTGAGGTGTTGTTTACCTAATGTACCTTGCATTTACTTCATCTCCAGCTCAGGAGGGACCAAAGCTTTACTGTGCCTGTTCATGTTGGAGACTTCATGCCTACAAACTCACACTGAAGAAGTCGTGCTGTGTTGGACTGCCCTTCAACCTTAACCAAGACATCCGGACAGAAACCGCCTCTCTTAGCGTTCTGCGGCGCGGTCTGGACGTGGTGAAATATATTTATTTATTATCCAACCTCCTTCCGCCCCGCCCTCTGCAGAGAGAACGCACAGACGGGCGATGGACCAAATCAGGGAGGAAAGACACCCGTGGCGATGGGAATCGGTCCACGCCAACGCAGATCCGGTCCTCTCGGACCAGAGAGCCAGAAGATGCACCAGAGGTCGAGGAGCGCCGTGAAGTTCACGAGACTCCACAAAAGGTTCGGAATTAACGAACGAAGAAAAAAAACGAGACGTTGTGCCGCGGCGCGTATCCGACTGGGAGTCTTTTAACAAAAGCCCAGAGGCATACAGTGAGATCAAAGAGAACACATCTGTAACAGTTTGACACCAAAAAAGAAGAAGAAGGGACCAGGCCCTGTACAGACTGAGTGAATCTCAAAGCTACTAAGCTCATTTGTAAAGGAGAAGCACTGTGAGGGAGACGGAGACGTCTACCCCAGCAGCCACGAGCTGCACGGGGGTTATCTAACCGGAGGGGGGGTGCATCCATTGTCACTCGGCAGCGTGTGTGTGTGTGTGTGTGTGTGTGTGTGCGTGTGAGTGTGTCCTCCTACTGTACAACAACCTGTGTATGTAGAAGATGTGTGTATGTTGTTTTCTCAGCAGAAGAAGCCTCCCCTAGTCTTATTTTTAGCAGCAGTGCTCCGGTGGAGCTTCGGAGGCTCTGGTCGGGTTTCCTCCCCAAGTCCGTCTGTCGCCAACCTCCCTCCCTCTCATCCCCCTCTCTTCTCTCCCATCCTCCAATCAAACGATTTGTTCTTCTTCCTCTGGACCATCTTACTCTCATTCAGGCAGTTAGCCCCCCAAATATAATAATGTTTGATCAGTTAAAAAACAATATTAAAACGTTAAGAACAAAAGCTGAGCAACACGCACAAGACTAGAAACTCATGTTTACAATGTTTACTGAGATACGTCATTTATATAGACTTCTATACAACCAAAGGAGTCGCCCCCTGGTGGTCAGGAGAGATAATGCAGATTCAACATATGAAGCAAATGCTTCTATACAACCAGAGCAGTCGCCCCCTGGTGGTCAGGAGAGATAATGCAGATTCAACACATGAAGCAAATGCTTCTATACAACCTGAGGAGTCACCCCCTGGTGGTCAGGAGAGATAAGGCAGACTCAACACATGAAGCATAGACTTCTATACAACCAGAGGAGTCGCCCCCTGGTGGTCATTAAAATGAATGCAGCTTTAAGACACTTCCCCATTGACTCCACTGGATCATCCCCCGACGCCCTTTAACCACGGTGCCACACTTCCTGTCAGCTAACGGTTAGCGGTGGTTAACTAGCGTCGGCTATCGGTCAGACACAAATACATATTTTAGTATCTCTACATCTTCGCCACTAAGACTTTGTTTTTTAACAAATTGATGTTCTTGGTAACGTGCAACAATTATAAGAAATGAGAAGGAGTTTTTAAAAAGAAATGCAATTACATCCCAACCGGCAAAAGCCAGCTGACAACACCCGCCCTTCATCCCTCCCTCCCTCCTCTTCGCTCAGAGGGCTAAAAGCCTCCAGCTCCTGGTCCACGGAGAGCCGGTCAAACAGGCAATTAGCTTCATGATAGCTCTTAATGGGCTGGAGAAGAATGGAGCGTGGGAGGGAGGGAGGGATGTAGGGATGTAGGGATGGAGGGATGGAGGGATGGAGGGAGTGGTGTTTGGCAGATGGACAGCTGATGGGGGAGAAAGAGAGAGGAGGGGGGGGAGAAAGAGGGATGTTGAGAGGAAAGAGGTTGGATGGAGAGCATTCATGCAAGAATACAAAAAATGTTTGCACTTCAGTTTCAAATTTAGTGTCAAACACAAACAACAGTGGGTGGCTCTTCTAGTAGAACAACAACACACACACAGCATCAGGTGTGTGCGTGTGTGTGTCTGTGTGTGTGTGTGTGTGTGCGTGTTCGTATGCATGTTTATAAGCGTGTGTGTGTGTCACATGCACACACACACACTGGACCTGATTCGTTAAATGTTACTTTGCTATATTTTTATATGTAAATATGGGCTCATAACTATTTTTATTCTGCTTCATTTGGTTTCTATGAGATTGATGTTGTTACGACTGTTTTCCATTGGAGTGAACATTTACTCATTTACTCATCTACTGTCCACTTGGGATCCACTCGGGAACTTTTGGGGCAACAGCGGCCGGATCGTCGTGTAGCGGCGCGTTCTCGTCGGGCTTTGAACCTTCTTGACAAAAAAAAAAAACACAGTTTAGCATCGAGTGACAAAAGCTGAGCTCGGCTCTTTCTGCACATTGCGTAACAATAAAGCACCTAAAAGTATTTTTTTAATTCAAACATTTTGGGTTAACCCCTCTTCATATAATACAGCGTTAAACAATAAGCATGACCGTTTCAAGGTGTCAGCATGTGTGGATGTTGCCCCAAATGTTTCTGGACTCAATGGTTTCACTTAGTTGAGCGGTTGGTGACTCTGGAGGACACGTTCGATCATGAGATGGATGTTTGTTTTTTGTTTTAAATGTTGCAACTTTCTACACTTTTAGCGTTACTTATGAATTTAATATTCTTATTATTTAAAGTACTGGCAAACAAACCTCGGTTGACTTTATGTCCACATTGATGCGGATGAATTTGAAAACGATGTTTCTCCCACATGTTCATGAAGTAAGCGTGTTTTACTACCGAAGCAGGACCGACGTGCCCGTCCCGTGTTCTGGGTAACACGCCGGAACATTCTACCCTGCATGCATGCTCTGTGAATGAAACGGCTTCTTCAGAATACGCAGAAAAAAAACACATTTCTATTGTCGTGGTTATGAAAAGAATAATGTGAACAGGAAACTTGAGAGGAAAACTTTGTTTTCAAATGCAAATGCATCACTGTGGGACACACACACACACACACACACACGCACACACCGTCTCCTCATTGGCTGGATGTCAGACATGGTGCTTGGGGAGATGACTTGAGGAACACTTATTTGCACCTGGATTTGTTTTCACGATTTCGTCTCCTCCGTGGTCAGAGGACTCGCATATTTACGGTGACGGTTTTCCACTCATAACCTTCTGTGGTGTGTAATGTTTTGTCTGTAACACGGATACACAGAGAGCAGAGCGCACATCAACTTCTCATCATGAGGGGATTGCTGAACAGGCCACAGGCTCAGGATTCATCGTGTCACTCAGAGGAGGCGCAACATGAACACGGAGAAACACAAAGAGACCAAAAACAACCACAAAGATGCACAAATCAACCACAAAGAGATAGATAATGACTACAAAGAGACTTAAAACAACTACAAAGAGACTTAAAACAACTACACAAAGAGACTTAAAACAACTACAAAGATACTTAAAACAACTACAGAGATGCACAAAATAACCACAAAGAGAAACACAACAACCACAAAGAGACATACAAAAACTACAAAGAGCCTTAAATCAACTACAAAGAGACACAAAATGACTACAAAGAGACACAGTGACTAAAAAGAGATACAAAATGACTACATAGAGACATATTATGACTACAAAGAGACTTAAAACAACTACAAAGAGACATACAAAAACTACAATGAGACTTAAAACAACTACAAAGTGACTTAAAACAACTACAAAGAGACTTAAAAGAACTTCAAAGAGATACAAAAACTACAATGAGACTTAAAACAACTACAAAGAGACACAGCATGACTACAAATAGACTTAAAACGACTACAAAGAGACCCACATGTCTTGTGTCTCGTAGCGGTGCTGATGAGGGAGCCGTCAGGTGGAAGACGAGGGCAGAGATCTGCCTGTGGACTCAGAGGAGAGACGTCTCCGGTCTCTTTGCCGTGGTTGGAGCTGCTGCGGTGCCTCGCTGTGTGTAGCTGTGTGTATCTGTGTGTATCTGTGTGTATCTGTGTGTACGACGATGGCGTTTCATACACATCAAGACATTTAAACCCGAGACCCCCCCAGACGTTCCCACGTTTCCTCCCTGGGAGGCGGAGCTCGTGTCCGAAGCTGTACGTACGCCGGCTGCACTATAACCGACTCCGCCCCTCCTCTCGTGTCTTAGCATCGCTTTTTGGTACAAACTGGCATCTTGTATGTTGTAAAAGAATTTAAGGAGAGTATATGGAACAAATATATATAGAAATCTATCTAAAAAATGAATATATTATATACGGAACAATATGCATTTCACACTTTCCGTTTCATTGCTTCATGGGTATTTATTTAAATGGTTGCAACAATAGCGCTGACAATAACCCCGAGGGCGGTGTCGATGAGCGGAGTATTTATTTTACGCGTCAGAGGAGGCGACGGAGCACCGATGTTGTTGTTGTTTGTCTTTTGATTTGGTTTGTTTGTTCCTCTCGGTGCGGCGTGGCTGCTGCTACCCTCCTGGCTAAAGATGAACCAATAAAAAGGAGTTTCCAAACCGAACCCATGTGTGCGCTCACTGATTCAAACGCTACATTTAATTTGGTTTAATTTAAAGAGAGAGGATGTTTACATTGAGTCAGAGATATTATAAAATATTATGAATATATGGAAATAAATGGATCGCTGTTCATATGATATCGCACGAAAAAGTGTTTTTTTCATGCGTTTGTTTGCTTGAAGTACAATATTTTTCAAAATAAAAGCATTTTCTCACAGGAAAAGAAAATCGTAATGAATTGAGGAAAAGACTGAAAAATCATTGTTAAAAATAAGTGCCGTTAACGACAAATACATTCAACATAGACTTCTAGCTGTCTCCATCCACCATCTTCATAGCTACTGGGTTATCACGTGGAAAACATACACACTAATTTAGTTAGAGTTCCAAAAGATTACTATTATTTTCGTAGGTATTTATCTACGAATGCTGAATGAGACCAAAGCCTTTCAAATAAATCCAATCCGAGCACATCACAGTTGTTATTCGCTCTGAAACTCGCCTAATCCCGCTGACTTCCTGTTTTGATACTAGTGCGAACGGCCCGAGGCCTGCGAGTCGCCCCCTGCTGGTCAATCCAGAGAATACACTTTCGAAGCTTTAATTGGCCGAACTGGAGTTGACCGCCGCTCGGTGTCATTGGGTCCAACGCAGTCGCCTTCTGGTCCCGTAATCTGAGGACGATGTCACCAACAGCTGGAATAACTCAACGTGATATTTCCGCTGACTTTGTAAGAAGAGATGAAATCTCGTGCGGTGAGATCTGGGTGAAGTCGAACAACAGTTTTTATAAACGAGGCCCCCCGGTACTCCACTCCCCTCACTCTGCTCTGTTGGGCCCATAAATAAGTAATCAAGGCTGGGTCACACTAATGGCTTCCCAGAGCAGTGGATACAGATGTGTGTGTGTGTGTGTGTGTGTGTGTGTGTGTGTGTGTGTGTGTGATTATGTGCAGAATCAGAGGACTGAGAAAAAAGCACAACCTTTCTGTTCATCATCTCAAATCAAAGTGCATTAAAGCAGAGCTCTTAGCAACACACACACATACACACACACACACACACATACACACACACGCACAAGGATGCTCTGTATGCACATACATGAGCAAAGGCAGACACAAATGCACACACACTCTTCTTCTGTTTGTGTGTGTGTGTGTGTGTGCGTGTGTTAATAGTGTGATGGAGAACATTAATAATTCATGCTTTTTTCCCTCAACAAGCTTTTACCAATAAACCCGTTCACCAGATATGCGAGCGCTGACCTGGTGACCTGACACGGGAGGTTGCTGGTTCGATTCCCGCTGCTGCTGCTGATCCCACATATCTTTACCTGAGGACTGAGGACGGATCTCTGAGGAGCCTTGGCGAGGATACAAGGGAGCATCCTTCATGGCCGACACGCCCCCTCGTTGTTTATCGGTTCATTGATTGGACGCCGCAGCTGATCGGATATCATCAGAATTGTGGTAGATTATTGTCATTATCAAAAAAGCAGAGACCTATCAATCACCTTGTAGCCCCGCCCCTAAAGCATCCCATAATGTCCTAAATGATGACATCATGCTGTATAGAAGACAATTTGAAACTAGAGACTGAGACATAAACTCATGTTTACAATGTTTACTGAGGGAATACATCAAGAGAAGTAGAGTCACTATATAGACTTCTATACAACCAGAGGAGTCGCCCCCTGGTGGTCAGGAGAGAGAATGCAGCTTCAACACAGGAAGCATATACTTCTATACAACCATAGGAGTCGCCCCCTGGTGGTCAGGAGAGAGAATGCAGCTTTAACACATGAAGCATGTACTTCTATACAACCAGAGGAGTGGACATTAGAGAGACTCCAGCTCTGCAGGGTCCATGGAGGCAGAAGCTGATCCTCATCAAATGTTTTATGTTTCTTGCGCTACTGATACATTTGAATCCGCTTCTCTTCATATATTTATCTGTCGCTCCATCTCGTCTTTGCAGTATTCATAAAAAGAGAAGAGGCTCTTGGGTGAGTCTATATCTCGTGTTGCGTTCAGTGACCAGGTCCCTGGAGGTCACTGGAGGTCACTGGAGGTCAGCGCCACATTGTTCCGCGAGTCCAAACGATCGTCACGTCGTCTTCTCATTTACTCGCCGCGCTGACGAGTGATGCCACTTCCAGCTATGACCTCTGACCCCCGCCGCCACCCGCCCATCCTCACCCCGATCGACCCCCCCCACCCTTGCAGATTGGTGGATCTTCGCCACGGCACACGTTGTTTTCCCATACAGGCGCTGTCCCGGTGCACCCTGGGAGTTCGTCCCGCGGCCGAAGCGCCTGTCCGTCAAACGGCCATACAGCTGTCAATCACCGGGGAGACCATTCAGTGTTTACACAGGCGGTACTGGAGCTACACACACACACACACACACACACACACACACACAAGGAGGTCAGGGGTCGGGGGATCAGGGGGGGTTTCAGTGTGTTGCTCAAGGACACTTCAGCAGGATGAATGACGGTCCACGCTTGTCGACCCCACACACGTCGTTACAGTGGAGGTGAGGTACGGAGCAGTCGGGGAGTTAGAATTTAAAAAATTGGATTTACTATGAATGACGTCATCCGCACACGTCTGCCGAGCAAGAGCCGTACATTTTGTTTTCTAAGATATTTAAAAGGGAGAAAAGTGAAGTTGAGTTCCTCGCCGTTGGTTTGGATGATGGAGCGTGAACGATCCCGATGGTTCTGGGAAAGTTCTGACTTCATGATGTCATGATCCAATTCAGCAAATGGACCGCGGTGCCGGCTGAGTGTTTGAAAAAAGATAAGAGGAGATTGTGTGTGTGTGTGTGTGTGTGTTTGTGTGTGTGTGTGTGTGTGTGGTGGTGGGGGGGATTCGTTCGGGTGGAGGTATGAGACGATAGAAGCTATGCAACAGAACACCTGGGAGGAGGAGGAGACGACGAAGAAGAAGAAGAAGAAGAAGAAGAAGAAGAAGAAGAAGAAGAAGAAGAAGAAGAAGAATAAGACTTCTATACAACCAGAGGTGTTATCCCCTGGTGGTCAGGAGAGAGAATGCAGCTTTAACACAAGACACATAGACTTCTATACAATCAGAGGTGTCACCCCCTGGTGGTCAGGAGAGAGAATGCAGCTTTAACGCAAGACACATAGACTTCTATACAACCAGAGGTGTCACCCCCTGGTGGTCAGGAGAGAGAATGCAGGTTGCCGCCTCATCTTCACTCACACAGCTCTGTGTCAGGGTACCGTGCGGACATATTATTTTAAATGCCGTAGCGAAGACCAGAAAAAACACGCAACCTCGAACGCATCGTTCGAGTTCATCAAAAAAACAAAAACTTTGTCGTCTTCCTTGTTTACGTTCGTTGAGACTAAACATGGCGGGAGCTTCTCTTCAGGGACCGGTGGACCTTCGGGGGGAGACGGAGTCTCAGGCAGGAAACCAGTGAGCGAGGGAGGACTCCACGCAGCTGCGGGACGGGGGAGGGTGGGAATGTTATCTCCACTGGGGTCAGGAGGTCAGGAGAGAGGTTTTAACTCACTTCCTGTTTCTTGCTGCTGGGATGACAGAACTCCTCTCCCGGCCCTGTGGAATTCACACCCATCCCTCCCACTCTCATTCTCTCGTCCCCTGTCCTGTCTTCAGCTTTTCTTCTCCTCCTCCTCCTCCTCCTCCTCCTCCTCCTCCTCCTCCTCCTCCTCCTCTTCCTCCTCCTCCATCCCCAATCGGACACGTTCATGTCGGACATGATGAGATGGAGTCTTTTAGGCGTTTCTGTCCATTTGGCCCCATGTCATGCAGCTGTGTGTTCAACGGCTAAAATAAACCAAAATGAGCCCGCCCACTTTTATAAAAAGATGTCTTTACTTGGTCGAGTAGAACACACACACACACACACACACACACACACACACACACACACACACACACACACAGGATACACACACAGCATACACATGTGTGTGTGGGAGGAGACAGATGTTGAAATGGAACTTCACACCTGGAAAGCAGACTGTAACTTACTGTAAAGCTCCTGCGAGGAACGTTTTGATTTTGCGTGGATTCTGGCGACCCCTGTGGACAAAGACGGTAGTGAACTCTGAGCTCTGGTTTTACTCTCCGGTAAACCCGATGGTCAGCGAAGAGAATGACGCCTCGAGGCGCTCGAGCGTCGGCTTCCCTTGTCGGCTTCCCTTGTCGGAGACGGAGGTCGCCGCCAGTTAAACACTCGTTGACGCGAAAAATTAGGCGTAATTATTTTCGTAAGTTCCATAAAAGCCGCGTGATTGTGTGAATTCTTTTTTTATTTGACCAAAAAACTAGTTTTTTCAAGTGAATGTTGGAAGAGTCATGAGCAGACAACCCAATGTAGGTCATGGCCAGGACTTTTAACACACACACACACACACACACACACACACACCCTTTCTGTGATTTCCAATAGACTCCGTGCATCCTGCAGAGAATGCAAAGAGGAAGTGATTGAATAATTCAGCGTATTTCCTGAACAGTAATGGCCTGCTGCTGCTGCTGCTGCTACTGATGGTGCTGATGGTGGTGCTGATGGTGGTGGTGTGGTGGTGGTGGTGGTGCGGTATTCAGCGATGGGGTTAAGTGCTGCGTGTACTCAGCCGTGCAACAAACCAATCGGCCGCTCATCCGTCCGGTCTGGGTTTGTTCTCCGTTTATTTACAGCCACAAATCATTAAAACTAAGAAGAAATTATTTGACGTGTGCAGGAAACTTCAAGAGCGCGAGCGGCCCGGCCGACGCGACTTCTGATCAAGTATCAACGCCATCTCGGATTTGACCAGAGGAGTCTCTCTCTCCCCCCCCCCCCCCTCCCCCCCTGATGGACAGTGGCGAGAATGCAGGTTAAAGACAGGTCAGCATTGGGCCTCACTGTTCAGTGGGAGCGGGCGGGTAGGCAACACTTTGATTTAAGTATCTTTGAATTTAAGAATCTTTGATTTAAGAGTCTTTGAATTTAAGAATCTTTGAATTTAAGAATCTTTGATTTAAGAATCTTTTAAGGTTGAATAGAACGAGGTAAAAATGGAGGTAACATCACAGAATGAACTTGTATTTTCTTTTTTTGCCTCGAGTGTATTATTATACTGTGTTTAGCTGTTTGGTCCAGGAAGCAGGATGAGACAAGGAGGGGGGGGGGGTGGTTGTTGGACATTAGTGAGCCTTTTGGGACGAACCGGGGTTCAAACTTTCCCACAGTCTGAGCTGGAAAACGCTGGACCGAGGCCCTGACAGCTGGGGGCCACCACAGGAAGGAAAGGTCACAGTGCAAATGCACACACACACACACACACACACACACACACACACACACACACACACACACACACAAACACACAGAAAAACCTGAGAGATCATTTTCGGCGACCAGGTTTCTTCTGAAACGTCGTGTTTCTCTGTCATCCGGGAGGTGGAGACCAAAACAAAGCACAAAGTGACCATGAACACAACTCCATTCTGTAGTCATTCTGTAGCTAATATATTGTTTGTTGAAGTTTACATGTAACATTCTTAGGATATCCTACGAAAAGCTACCCCCTTAGTTTCAGTCAATTTAAGGTTTTTCAATTTAAGGTTTTTCAAAAAAAATTCCGTTGGGTTCAGGCGCCGAAAAGCGCCGAAAAGCCGGATGACGCTTCACGTACTTTTTGAGAAAGTAGGCGTGGCTTGTTTTTCTTGTTGTAGAATATCGTATTCACTCGTTTACAAAAATAATCTGTACTTTGTTTTCTTCTTTTTTGCTATGTCTTAATTGTTATTATTTGAACAATTTGCCTTTTGTTTTCTTGTTGAAAATAATGTATTAATCTGCTCTCAGGACTACAAAGTTTAAATGAATTAGTTCCTCAAAGCTCTTCAGTCCACGAGGAAGTTCTAAAGATAGAGACTAGAAACACACACATACACACACACACACACACACACACACACACACACACACACACACACACACTCACTTCCTCCTCTTCCCACAGTGTTGTATTCAGGGAGCACGGAGAGGGTGGGAAATGTTTTCTCTGTGTGCCACATGTATGAAGAGTCATGGGGAAAGACACACACAGACACACACACACGCACACACACACACACACACACACACACACACACACACACACAGAGACACACACACACACACACACAGAGACACACACACACAACTCCTGTAACTGAAAGAAGAGTTTTCTTTTAGTGGGGTGGTAGCGCCCCCTTGCGGTGGGACTGAGACATGACGGCCAGCCAGTCAGACCAGCCACCATGACGTCAGACTGTCAGGGGGCTGGACATCCCCCAAGAAACATCACAAAGAGACATTAATGATCACAAAGATACACAAAACGACCCAACACGTCAACAAAACGACATGCAGAGAGGACTAAAGGAGTAAAAAGACAAGGACAACAAAGAGATTCAGAATTAACTGAAAGAGAAATAAAACGACTCCAGATGGATGAAAATGACTCAAGACACAGAATCAAAACAAAGACACAAACAAGTTCAACAAACGACGAAGAATAGATAGGAAAACAATACAAAGAGACGCACAATCACCAGGAACTGAACGATGTGATGCACAATGACAACAAAGAGACGCATAAGAACTAAAACGAGACTTATCACAACAACAGAGAGACGCACAATCAATACAATGAAATGGAAAATTTTAAAATAAAGCAAAGAAATAGATGCCAAACGACTACAAAGGCGAGTCAACAGCATCAAGACTCTAAAATTACTAAAAACAGACGCAACAATCAGAAAAGGTCAAAACGACAACATTCAACTTTATGTTTAGAAACATTTGAGTGTTTCCAAAGTCTCCAGTGTCACAATAAAACAAAAGGTTCTTCTTCTTCTTCTTCTTCTTCTTCTTCTTCTTCTTCTTCTTCTTCTTCTTCTTCTTCTTCTTCTTCTTCTTCTTCTTCTTCTTCTTCTTCTTCTTCTTCTTCTTCTTCTTCTTCTTCTTCTTCTTCTTCTTCTTCTTCTTCTCAAAGCCAGAAGAACACAATAGTTTGTTTTCCTGCCTCCAACACAGAGCTGCCCTCATCAATAATAAACACACGCTCTACTTTCTAGTATGAGTTTTAGGGGAGGAGGAGGAGGAGGAGGAGGAGGAGGAGGAGGAGGAGGAGGAGGAGGAGGAGGAGGAGGAGGACATTGTCTGCTGAGTAGACTTCAGGAGGACAAATTGAAGCGAGTCAGAGGAGAAAGGGAAAGCAATGACGGGGGATGAAGAGGTGGATTAAAGGAAGAAATGGAGTGGATGAAGAGGGGAAAGAAAAGGACACGAGGAGAGGTAAGGAGAGAAGTGCGGGAGAAGGTATTGAGAGGAGAAAAAGGAAACAAGGAGACCGATGAAGCGAGGAGGTAGAGGAGGTCCCTGTGTCTGGCCACTAGGGGGCAGTGTTGCAGCGCCGTGAGGCTCACGCGCTGCAACACAGAGCTGCTGACTCAGCACGTGCTGCCTTCTGGACTTATATTTATTTATCCTTCCCACCAACATCACTTGACACACTCTGTTGAACTGGGAGGAAGAGGAGGAGGAGGTAGAATAAAATGGAAGAAGAAGAAGAAGAAGAAGGAGAAGAAGAAGAAGAAGAAGAAGAAGAAGAAGAAGAAGAAGAAGAAGAAGAAGAAGAAGAAGAAGAAGAAGAAGAAGAAGAAGAAGAAGAAGAAGAAGAAGAAGAAGAAGAAGAAGAAGAAGAAGAAGAAGAAGAAGAAGAAGTGTTTACAATGTTCTTGAAAGAAATAGAGTGATTTTACACTTCTATACAACCAGAGGAGTCGCCCCCTGGGGGTCAGGAGACAGAATGCAGGTTGCCGCCTCATCTTCACTCACACACACTGAGCACAACACAGAGTTCATGTAAGGGTCACTAAAACTCTATTTATGACCCCCCCCCCCCATACAGACACACACACTGATCAATAAGTGGCGCTGAGGGACGTTCGCTGTCACTCATCTGTGTCGGACATCTGCAGCGCAGGAGGTTTGAGTCTGTGATGCCTTCACTGACCGATATTTATATTTTGGGGACTTTTGTCAAATTCAATCTGGTGCATTCATTCAAAAGTGCCTGGCTTCATGGCTATATATACACACACACAGACACACGCACACACACACACACACATATATATATATAAAGTACCATTTGATCTGAAGTGGAAGTGGCAGGCGGGAACAAATAACGTCTCTATCTTTACGCTGAAGAGAGAAAGTGGGTCAGAGTCCATGTTGAGCATTTAGAGGCAGCCTCAATACGCCGCGCGGCCACGGCCACAGCGGCGGACGCACGACATCGTGGTCGTGTCGACGTCGTGGTGCGACCTCGACCGTCTCCTCCTTCCACGCTCCGACCTTCGACCTCGCAAAAAGTCCATCCGAGCCACGACGTTAGCAAAGGATGTTGTCGTGGGGTGAGGGTCTGGGTGGCGGTGTGTGTGTGTGTGTGTGTGTGTGTGTTTGGGGGGGGGGGGGTAAAGCGGGCCGTACCCCCCTCTGGAAGGCGGCGTGCCCCCCCCCCCCTTCCGACGACGAGGCGTGGAGGTGAGGTGTCTCGCCGCAGGGTGCTTCTGATCCACCGCCGCGTTAACACCCACTTCAATGCAGCCGGGCCGTGAGCCCCCTGGCGCAGCTCCGCCAGGAGGCCTCTTCAAAGGCAGCCAGACTTCGGCGGTGAATCCAACGCGATAGCTTGATAGTCAAATATATGCTTGATTTATTTTACGCTTTGGATCTCTGAGAAGATAAATGTATAAATATACATCCACTGAACCGACGTTGCATCGGCTAACGGAACCTTTGAGACACTTTGAGTCATAAAACGCCGACGTTCCGTCTCAATAACTGCAGAGAGGAAACGCCGCCTGCAAACCGACTGCCTCTACAACACGGTTCATATTCAGTGTTGTGTATTCAGAGATATTTTTGTTGAGGTAGCGTCTTCATGTGTGTGACGGTCGCAAACGAGAATATTAGTGGAATATTAACACCAACAAAAAAAAGAAAAAAAGTAGAATATTTGGTGATTGTGAACCTGGACTGTGTTACTATAATGTGCAAATAAATATATTTAAACACATTTTTTCTTTTGAGAATTATTACAAATCATATGATCCACAAAAAATATTGACTGCTGCTCTAATACAATCGCAGTTTTTCTTTATAGTTCTTAATTTATAAATAATATGCTGTCTAGATGTTCTTTGCTGTTGTTGTTGTTAACCGTTTCCACTTTAATACTTTATCACTTTAATATCTATTATTATTACTCACTTCAAGTTGAAAAAGAGACAAACATAATTTCCATCTAATGTAATATAAAATTGACAATAAAGATGACTTTGACTTTGAAACCCCCAAAAAAGAAATATGTTTAAAATAAATTAATCCGTCAGGAACTTTTCCTTTAATGAGGAAACCGGCAAACCAAGTGAAAATATATTCAAACCCGAAAAATGATCCAGGTATTAAACGGGGAAAAATTAAAACGAGTAACCGTTACATCAGCGCCGCAAGACACTTGATCGGCTCGGCGTCGGAGATTTCTTCAAATGTTCTCATCATCTGGAGACCGAACTGACTCAACCGAAGAGCGGGAAACCCAGAAGACGACCTCTCGTCTGGAAACTTACGCAAACTCGTAAAGCTTCGACGAGATTAAAGGTTGTGCTGCACAAAAGAAGGAAAGGTTGATGAGTTAAACTTACGAGCGCAAACGTTTCGGGACACGAACGCCGGTTTCCTGGGTGAAAGTCCCGTGTACCGGAACCCGGCGGCCCCCATATTCGCAAGCTCTACTTTTTACGGCTGCATGTTCATATATATTCTGTATTTAGAGGGAATAAAAGTGGAAAAAGAGGAGGAGCACAGAGGGGAGAAAGAGCTTGTGTGATAAAGAGGTGTCTGAAATTTAATATCAGAAAGATTTATTTATTTTTGCAGCGACGGAGGGGGGGGGGGGGGTTTCAAGGCCGAAGAAAGCAAAAAGTATAGAAGGAAGAAGAAGAAAAAAAGAAGAAGAGTTCTCGTACATATTTTCTTCATTATCAATGATCAAAACAAATTAGTATTTCTTTTGCTTCCACAGAGTGAGACGGGGGAAGGAAGGAGGGGAGGGGTAGTTGATTTTTCTTTTTTCTCTGTTTTTCCCTCTTCTCTTTTCTTGCTTATTTTTCAACAAAAAATGATTGAAATCCCAGCAGGCCTCATTACCGCCACCCCCCCCCCCACCCCACCCCACCCCACCCCACCCTCCGGAGAGCCCAGGCTTGAGGTCTCTGAGTAACGATTGAATCATGATTTGTATTAAAGCCAACGATCTTCCTTCCGCCGGAGCATCAAATTAGCGAAAAAACCTCTTTCCAAAGAAAACGGGGGAAGGACGGCGCGGCGAAAAAGGTAATCGTCTCTCGCCGCCCGGCGTGCTACGGACAGCGTCCGGGAGCTGAGACGAGGGACGAGCCGCTCTCAAGGTAAAGGTCGCATTCAAATTCAAAAAAGGTCGGACGTCATAGAGTCAAGCGTAAGTGGAAGAAGAAGAAGAAGAAGAAGAAGAAGAAGAAGAAGAAGAAGAAGAAGAAGAAGAAGAAGAAGCCCATTGAGAAGACAGAAGAAAACAGATAAAGACAGAAGAAGACAAAAGAAGACAGGAGAAGACAGATAAAGACAGAAGAAGACAGAAGAAGAAGAAGAAGACAGAAGAAGACAGAGGAAGAAGAAGAAGAAGAAGAAGAAGAACAAGAAGAACAAGAACAAGAACAAGAACAAGAACAAGAACAAGAACAAGAACAAGAACAAGAAGGGTTGGGCCTCGTATGGTTGTATCTCGTCTGAGTCCATTAAAGCTGATGAAGGGTGATTTGATGAGTCGGGGGTTTGACGGCGTCCCCGAGGACGCCGCCTGCGTTTGAATAATCGGGGCTTTGTTCCTCCTGTTTGTTAATGGGTCGGTTTAACCTTACAAACCTTACAAATCCCAGACCCTCCGCTTCACGGGAAAAACGCTCGAGGTCAAACACTACGACGCTCGCTGATGTTTCATCAAACAAAACTTAATATGTTTAACGTTATCAAAACTACACAAATAAAACCGTATTTAATCCATGTAATCACGAACCAGAGCACAAACAAAGCCTCACAGGGTGGATGGGAGTTTCCCCAGACTTCCGGAGACCGGAACGAGAGGACGGCAGGTGGTTTATTTTCCGGTAATTGTTTCGTTGCCTAAATTAGTGACTTGTTGTGACGTATCGTGAGAATCGATGCCTTAAAGATACACGCCGTTCCACAACAGGGAATAGAGTAATGTCTACGGATGGATTGATGTTGCGTGAGACGGGACTTTCACCGAGGAGATCGGCGTTCATGTTCCGCGAGAAACCGAGAAGTCATGGGTGAGTTTGCGTTTCTTGCTAACGTTATTAATGTCGCTAACGTCGCTAACGTCTCTTACATCGTTAACGTCATTGTTTGGTTCAGTTATTTTGTTCCTTTACATCATCAACAATATTGTTTTAATCAACAAGAAGGAGAAGAAGAAGAAGAAGAAGAAGAAGAAGAAGAAGAAGAAGAAGAAGAAGAAGAAGAAGAAGAAGAAGAAGAAGAAGTGTGATTGGAGCGAAAAGGTGAGGAAAGAGAAAATAACTCTTGCAACTCACTCCTCCTTCCCCTGCACCTCTCTCTCCCCCTCTCTCTCCCCCCCACTCCCCCCCTCTCTCTCTCTCTCCCTCTCTCTCTCTCCGTTTGTTCCGTGTGAACGAGAGGCTTTGAAGAGGAGGAAAGGAGTCGCTATCGATTGGCCCTCAGAAAGGAGCAACCCGCCTCTCCCACCTCCATCACACCGGCGGATCGATGCCGGGAGGAGGAGGAGGAGGAAGAGAAGGAGGGAGGGGTGGGGGTCGGTGAATTCAGCGTGGAGGAGGCTCGAGGAGGAAGACGAGGAGGAAGAGGAGGGAAAGCTGCGAGGAAGGTTTCCACCGGCCGCGCGGAGGAAAGAGGAGTCGATGAGCAGAACTCGCCGAGCGGCTGACTGACAGGCGGCTGACGGAGGAGCGCTCCGCCTGTTTGGGGAAGCTGCAACTCTAAAATAACAAATGGATGAATATAAAGATTTCACGGCTCACAAACCTTAAAAATACATTTAGAAACAGGCGAGGAGGCATCTGTCAACTCTGAGAGACGAAGGGCCGACAGGCCCGGATGCTGACACGTGACGTGTGAGCTCGCTCTCCGATTGGTCCGCGGCGAGGAGCCTTTGTTCGCCTGGTTGTGGTTGAAACACGAGAAAATAAATGTATTCGTTAATTTATTTCCACACAAGAGACAAAAGACGGGGAAAAAAGTATGGAGGAAAAAAGTTTAAAACTTTCCTTTTGAAAGTCCGGAAGGCTTCAGTCAAGAAAACAACCGGGTTAGGTTTATAAAAGACATTGAAATACTGAGTTAGGTTTATAAAAGTTATAGTTGTTATGTGGACATATTTAGAAAAAGTACGCTTGTTAAGTAACTGCCGTCAGTACACGGTGTTCACACCAAAAGCATAATGCGCATATGAGCTTTTTGACTATTTGTGGCTTTTCGTTTGACTCGCGCAAGGGGCGGGGCTTAGAGGGGGCGTGGCTTATCTCTGTGGCTTTACTCCGTGGAAACAGTTATCATCTCCTTCATCCACCACGGAAGAACTCACCACTAGTTCTGCTTTAGACTTGTTGAGGACGTCGCACAAACGTCTGAACATCTAACGCCCTTGTGTTCGGGTTTAGAACATTAATATCGTATATATATATATATATATATATATATATATATATATATATATATATTTATAAATAACATCACCTGTAGGCTCCTACAGCTCGATGTCTCAATGCTAATTGGCTCCGGGCGAATTGTTTCGCCAAAATTTGAAATATTTCAACTTGATCCCGGGTGGTTTTCCATTAAACCGAAACAGAGTCTCACTTTTCAGGAGTTACCGAGTCACGAGAAGAAATAATAATTACGGTTTACATAGTTTAAATTGCGCCACTTTAAACACAATTATTCGAGTCAGAACGTCTTCGTTTTTTGTTACCGTTTCCTCGTTTTCGTTTATCAAGCGGAGGATCTTGAAATCAACTCGTTAAATGTGAATTTTTTAGGCGAGGAGAGCCGAGTCTGCCGCCGCCGGCCTGGTGGATTATGACTTCATCCGGCGCTAATGAGAGCGGCTCAGCTCTGAACTCCTTCTCCAAATCAATAAGGAGAGCTAATAAGAGCCGGGCTTACCCAGAGATCACAGCAGGCAGGAGGGTGGACATTACCGGGCGAGAGAGGGGGGGGGCCCCTGGGAGAGGACGTCTAAATGGGTCTCTGTATCCAGCATCAAATGAACGAACACTGGAATGTTTGCATGGAGAGAAGAAATGATATATGTTTAAATATGCTAGTTTAATACTAAATATGATGTTTACTGATTAAAACAAAAATATATAATACTATTTGGTTCTCACACAGCGAACTAGTCGTGGGTTCGATCCCCGGTGCCGGCAAAAGGATCATAAACAAATGTAATTTTCTATTTCCATGGTTACCAACTTGATGATGGAAAAAATAATGAATCTTTTAAAAGAGAGCACATGTCTTCATATTTAAATATGCAAAACAATAAACGGCTTCTGGAAAAAAAAAAATTCACTTTAAAAAAAAGTGCCGATGACGCCGATTTAATTGGGAAAAGTGGAAGCGGCGCCTCGGAACACGCAGTTTTTAAGAAGGAATTTGTTTCAGCACATTGACGTTGATCAATACTTTGAATCAGGCAGCTACGTGGGCACACACACACACACACACACACACACATACACACACGCACACACGCACACACACACATTCGACTCTGGCTGACAGCTTTTTGGATTTTGGATGTAAAATGTCCGGATCATAACTGACAGAGAGAGAGAGAGAGAGAGAGAGAGAGAGAGAGAGAGAGAGAGAGAGAGAGAGAGAGAGAGAGAGAGAGAGGGAGACTCTTGGTGTGTGTTTTTCTTCAGCAAACATCTCCTCTTTCTTTGTTGTCCATTGCAGATAGAAGTGACACTCCCCCCCCCCCCCGTCCTGAAACCCCAGGCCCTCATGGGGAAAGTGGAAGTGAGTGTGTGTGTGTGTGTTGAATGTGCCTTGATCAAGCCTTAATCCAGAAAGCAACACACACACACACGCACACACAAAAACACACACACACACACATACACATCCAACACACACACACACGTCCCACTTTGGCCTGATCTATGCAAACACCATCTCTGCATGGTAAACAGCCTCCTCCTTCCCTCTCGTGAAGGGATGACAGACACAGGAAGAGAGAGAGGAAGAGAGAGAGGGGAAGAGAGGAAGAGAGAGGGATGAGGAAGAGAGAGGGAGGAGGAGCGTTCGGTAACGGATTCCGTCCAAATCTGATACTGGGTTGTCATAGAGATGTTTTATTGTGATAATGTCCTCAATATGCAGACTGCAATCCAACGACAAGTATTTATAAGAAATGAATTAACAAAATGTCCATTAATTACACCAATAAGTAAAAAAAATTAACAAACGCAAATAAACATCTCTTTATTTTCCATTTGTCAGAATTTTATTCACTTTATCACTTTATTAAAAAATAAATATGACCAGACCAAGACTTTTTTTTGTTTTGCTTCTGACCATCAGTTAGAGAAGTTTTACCCATCATGCACTGCAGGAAAATCAGGGATAGCGAGTAGACCGACGTTTGAACGGCAGAGATCATTTACTTTAAGAGATAGGCAGAAAGAAGAGGAGGAAGAAACTTGAAAAAGACGAGAGAAACAAGATAGAGACAGAAGAAAAGAAGAGTGGAAGAGGAAGACATGGATGGAGAAAGACTGGATGAGAGAGAGGAAGACGCGTCACAATATGGGGGGATAAGAGAAAATGGTAGAGAGAAAAACGAGGGGAGAAAATTGAGAAATGGGGAATAGAGCTAGAAAAGAGAGAGAGAGATAGAGAGATAGAGGGATGGATGGATGTATAAATTGGGAAAAGAAAGAGAGCCAGCCAGTCGCGGGGTTAAAATTCTTTCAGATCAGGTACACATAATAGGCCTCTTTAATATTCATAGTTTCCTCAGGTACAGCGAAGGTTAAATTTTACTTACTTTTCAACTCTCATTACTAAAACATGACGGCAATAAGAATATTCAAAGCGGGCGGGTGACCAAAGGTTGATGAGAAGCGTTCCTTTCCTCTGACATTTAAACACATTACCATTTCAGGCCTTCCTCGCAATCGCGTCCGCCAGAATAAATTGCCGGCTAATCACGACTCGGCCTGAATGATGATGAGGGTCCACCCCTCCTCCATTAGGACCCTCGTTATGGGAGAGGGAGGCAAGAGTGTGAGAGGACTTGATAGATCTATCTCTCCATCTCTCCATCTCTATCATCTATCCATCTATCTATCTATACATCTATCTATCTATCTATACATCTATCTATCTATCTATCTATCTATCTATCTATCTATATATCTATCCATCTCTCCATCTCTCCATCTCTATCTATCTATCTATCTATCCATCTCTCCATCTCTATCTATCTATCTATCTATCTATCTATCTATCTATCTATCTATCTATCCATCTATCTATCTATCTATCTATCTACCATCCATCCATCTATTCATCTATCTATCCATCTCTCCATCTCTATCTATCTATCTATCTATTTATCCATCTATCTTTCCATCTCTCCATCTCTCCATCTCTATCTATCTATCTATCTATCTATCTATCTATCTATCTATCTATCTATCTATCTATCTATCCATCTATCTATCTACCTCCATCCATCTATTCATCTATCTATCCATCTCTCCATCTCTATATATCTATCTATCTATCTATCTATCTATCTATCTACCTCCATCCATCTATTCATCTATCTATCCATCTCTCCATCTCTATCTATCTATCTATCTACCATCCATCCATCTATTCATCTATCTATCCATCTCTCCATCTCTATCTATCTATCTATCTATTTATCCATCTATCTTTCCATCTCTCCATCTATCTACCTCCATCCATCTATTCATCTATCTATCCATCTCTCCATCTCTATCTATCTATCTATCTATCTATCTATCTATCTATCCATCTACCCATCCATCCATCTATCTTTCCCCCACCCACTTGCTATCTATATATCGCTATCTATATTGATATTGATAAATATATATATATATATATATATATATAACAAAATGGAAAAAAATCTAATAAATGCTAATAAATATGCAGATTTTTGAATAATATTGAATGAATAACTTCAAGATACACGTTTTTTTTAATAATGGTCCCACATATTTTGTTTTACAGCTACCCTGACGCCGTATGATTAATTGATGTTGGAATGCGTCACGTTCAGGGAACACGTGTCCCGACAGGAGCTGCCGGAAACCTCAAAAGGTCCGATCAGAAGTCTTGGGAGTGAAGGTGTCAGCGCCTCCCCGGGTGGTGCTGTGACACCGCCCGAACAGACGGGGACAAAGCTCCTCCGTCAGGCCCGATCAGCGTCAGGGAGCCGACATGGAGGAGGCTGTCGCCCCGAGGCAGTCACCGGGACGACGGGAGAGACCTGACGAGGAGGAGGGCAAGAGGAAGAGGGACCTGACGAGGAGGAAGGGCAAGAGGAAGAGAGACCTGAGGAGGAGGAAGGGCAAGAGGAAGAGGGACCTGACGAGGAGGAAGGGCAAGAGGAAGAGGGACCTGAGGAGGAGGAAGGGCAAGAGAAAGAGAGACCTGACGAGGAGGAGGGCAAGAGGAAGAGGGACCTGACGAGGAGGAAGGGCAAGAGAAAGAGAGACCTGACGAAGAGGAAGGGCAAGAGGAAGAGGGACCTGACGAGGAGGAAGGGCAAGAGGAAGAGGGACCTGACGAGGAGGAAGGGCAAGAGAAAGAGAGACCTGACGAGGAGGAAGGGCAAGAGAAAGAGAGACCTGAGGAGGAGGAAGGGCAAGAGAAAGAGAGACCTGACGAAGAGGAAGGGCAAGAGGAAGAGGGACCTGACGAGGAGGAAGGGCAAGAGAAAGAGAGACCTGACGAGGAGGAAGGGCAAGAGAAAGAGAGACCTGAGGAGGAGGAAGGGCAAGAGAAAGAGAGACCTGACGAAGAGGAAGGGCAAGAGGAAGAGGGACCTGACGAGGAGGAAGGGCAAGAGGAAGAGGGACCTGACGAGGAGGAAGGGCAAGAGAAAGAGAGACCTGACGAAGAGGAAGGGCAAGAGGAAGAGGGACCTGACGAGGAGGAAGGGCAAGAGAAAGAGAGACCTGACGAAGAGGAAGGGCAAGAGGAAGAGGGACCTGATGAAGAGGAAGGGCAAGAGGAAGAGGGACTTGACGGGGAGGAAGAGCAAGAGGAAGAGAAAGCTGACGTGGAGGAAGGGCAAGAGGAAGAGAGACCTGACGGGGAGGAAGAGCAAGAGGAAGAGAGACCTGACGAGGAGGAAGGGCAAGAGGAAGAGAGACCTGACGAAGAGGAAGGGCAAGAGGAAGAGAGACCTGACGTGGAGGAAGGGCAAGAGGAAGAGAGACCTGACGGGGAGGAAGGGCATGGAGGAAGAGGGCAGGTGACAGAGGCAGGAAGGTGTCATCTTCTTTACAGACGACCTCTCGTTACCCTGACCTCTGGACTTGACCTTGTGATCTTCCTTTGACCCGATTTGGTCCACAGACGTACGAAAATATCCAAACGGGAGTGAATTTATCTTTCATCAGGCAACCTTCTGGCATCCCTCAGTCTCGCCACCAAATTCTTAGACTCTGAAGTTTTCTCTACGTTCTAACTCCCCCCCCCCCCCCCCCCCAGTTTATTTGGACTTGAGTGGCAGCCGGTGGCATTTTGTATCTGCGTGACGGAGGCGTGGTTTTTACTCGTCTCCAGCGTACGACTTCAAGGCGTCTTTGAAGTGATCAAAGTGAAACAGTGATTACGTCCACTCGTCCTGATGGACATAGTCCCAGGCGGCCGCCGTCCGTCCGTCCGTCTTGTGGACGACCACGGGCTCAAGAAGCCTTTCGGTTCGCACCCGTAAATCTGTTAATCTGTTAATCTGTAAACTGTCGTTCGCTGAGTGTGTTTTTATATATCTGAGATTCTATGAGCGGAGCATACGCAGTCAGGCTGTCTGGTTCAAGATTCTACCTTTATCCAGATTAAGAAGATTCTACTGGTATCCAGATTGAGAAGATTCTACTGGTATCCAGATTGAGAAGATTCTACTGGTATCCAGATTGAGAAGATTCTACCTTTATCCAGATTGAGAAGATTCTACTGGTATCCAGATTGAGAAGATTCTACCTTTATCCAGATTGAGAAGATTCTACCTTTATCCAGATTGAGAAGATTCTACTGGTATCCAGATTGAGAAGATTCTACCTTTATCCAGATTGAGAAGATTTTACTGGTATCCAGATTGAGAAGATTCTACCTTTATCCAGATTGAGAAGATTCTACTGGTATCCAGATTGAGAAGATTCTACCTTTATCCAGATTGAGAAGATTATATCTTTATCCAGATTGAGAAGATTCTACTGGTATCCAGATTGAGAAGATAATACCTTTATCCAGATTGAGAAGATTCTACTGGTATCCAGATTGAGAAGATTCTACATTTATCCAGATTGAGAAGATTCTACTGGTATTCAGATGTGCATGATTCCACCAGTTTACATGGTTTTCCTCAGCAGTTCAGGGTGAACCACAGTTGTATAACTTCTACCCAAACTCAGAGAACAAGCCTGTCCACACCCTCAACTTGTCAATTACCAACTTGCTTATCCGTGGTGTCTTTTCAAAATAAAATTCGGTGTTCACAGTAATACGTAGAGTTTCCACTTGTTACATATAAAGTGTCTTTACAAAATAAACCTCAGTGTTTCCAGTTTTTCCCATTTGTTACATACAAAATGTCCTTTCAAAATAAACTTCTAGTGAAATGTACAGTTTCCACATGTTCCAGTGTATTTTCAAAATAAACCTAATTAAAACATAGTTTCCACTTGTATTCAAAGTGTCTTTTCAAAATAAACTTCTAGTAAAACGTACAGTTTCTGCTTGTTAAATGCACATAGTTTTTTTCAAAATAAACCTCCCACATAAAAAAACAGTTTATTCAGGTCCTTCTGAGACTCACCGACAGTCACGTGATGCACGATGCATTCGTGTGTGTTGCCCTTCAGTCTCACACTGAGAGAATGACAAGTGGTATCGGGGAATTGAGCAGGAAGTAGAAGGAAAACTCTCGTAGAGTGTGCATGTATTCATCCGTGTGTATTTATAAATAAATATATATATATATATATATATATATATAATATATATATATATATATTTATACTCCTCTGGCCTGAATCCCCTCTCGCCTGTTAGTCACTTAAACGAAGCTCGCAGACTGACAGGCCCGATATCAGAGTCTCTAAAAACCAAACTACCAGCAAATTAATTTTTCATCCTTTCTTATCAGTGACTGATGGGCCGCCGGGTCCCCCCCCCCCACGGTTGTTTCATCCTAAACGGTGGTAAACGGCTCGCCGCACAAATAATGCATAAACAGCTGTTTTGCCCAAGTAAGTTATCCTCCTAAAAGATTCAGAACCCCCTCTCTCTCTCTCTCTCTCTCTCTCTCTCTCTCTCTCTCTCTCTCTCCCTCTCTCTCTCATCCCACAGCCTCCCTCACTCAGTTAATTCATCAATTTCTTATGATATAGCAACAGTTCTGCACGGCGAGGGTGTTTAAGTACCAATTAGGGGGGGGGGGGGTTCTGCCACACCTCTCCTCCTCCTCCTCCTCCTCCTCCTCCTCCTCCTCCTCCTCCTGCAACGGCCTCCATTCCAAATCCTCCTCTTTCACTTTCTTGTGATTTCTTAATTTGTTGTCTCCCCCCCCCCACCCTCCGTCCATCCCGTCCGTCAGAATCTCTCCAAAGTCCACGTCGGGGATTTTCTTCTTTTTTCTTGAGTGTTTATTAACTTTTTAGTACTTTTTGAATAATTCATCCGGGATAATCGCCGATCAAGACGGCGGCGGCTCTCATCAACGAGGAGGACGGCTCCGACTCCGGGTTCATGTTTTCCTCGAGTCGGTCGGAAACCGGACGCCATCTTGCCGGCGCTGCAAGAAGAAACCAGATGGCGGCTTCTTCTCTTCTCTTTCTTCAGCGGAGAGTCTTCTTTCTTCTTCATCTCTCCCTCCTGGCCGCCGCGCCGTAGGATGAGGGAGCGATGGAGGTTTGCAGGCCGCCATCTTTGATTTCTGAAGTGCTGCCACTTGGCTCACCCACCCACCCGCCGCCGCACGCCGCCTCCGAGCCGCCCGCCGTCGTGTCTCGGCGTCTCCGGAGCGTCTCAGATGTCGCCGCCAAAGCGTCGCGAGAGGACCGCCGCCAACGGCGAGCCTCGTCTTCATCGGGAAGCGGAGCCAAGTCAGAAGTGGCAGAGAAAAAACAAACATTTTTCAGATGATTTTAGTTTTAAAAATCTGTAACAATGAATCGAAAAACATAAATAAAACTCTGTATCGATGTGAAAATGGTTTATAATGACGGAAATTAGGATTCAAATAATGTAAAAAAAAAAATTGGTTTTGTTTGTTATAGTGAAATATGCTCCGACTGCCGTGTTGAATAATAACAATACATTATCCTGGATAACACATTAAAATAAGCTTATGGAGAAAAGAAGACGTTTTAAAGTGTTACATAATGAACTGAGGAGCTGAAAACCTCACATCCTTCATAATATTGATTAATTTTGAGACTTTTTATATTGACGTATTTTCTCATTGTGATTACTGAAAATCTGAATTAAATTTAACACTAGGTTGTTTCCTGTAAAGAGTTTATTCTTATTATTTATTTTAGCGTAAAGATGAAAACACATGAACCGTTCATCATACCGTTAATTTATTACTCTGATTTGTTTAAAATATGAATATCTTGCACTATATTACATAATAATACTTATTTTACTCTTCTTCATTCCACCGAGAAGACATTAAAATATATTTATTTTTCATAATTATTCCTAATGTTCCCGAAGCTCGGCGTTCCTTGCTGAATGGTGGCGTTTTCTTTAGTCTTAGTTTTTTTCCCGCCGTAAAGCCTTCCACATAAACACCGTCCCTATCCTCCTCCTCCTCCTCCTCCTCCTCCTCCTCCTCCTCCTCCTCCTCCTCCTCCTTCTTCTTACAGCCGAGTTAAGAGAGACCTCCTCTCCGTTTGAATCCAGCCGGTTTTCCTCGCCTGTGAGTCGGAGCCCAGGGAAAACAAACCCCCAGAATATAAAGAAAGAAAAACCCCATCTTTTGAAAGCGTCCCCAGATCCGCGCGAGCCTTTCAAGTGCGCCATCTACATTCATTTACTTCCCCTTTCATGTGAGGAATTTGGATTCATCATTGCAATTAGCTCCGCCGTGTCCCGACCAATTATTACATCACATTAACGACTCTTCCGAGATAATAAGGGCTGTAATTGATTTTCTTCTGGGTAGCCAGGCGCTGCTCCACACCTCATTTAAAGGCCTTTTCTAACCATCTTGCCCTCATTAGCGCTTGAACACACACACACACACACACACACACATATACGCACACACACACGGTCACACACACACGCGGCGAATCAACACCCAAGCTGTGTAAAGTAATTTGTCAAACATTGCCTTTAATGGGATACACGGAGGGATGTGTGACACAAATGGGCGTTTGTTCCTCCCTTTGTTGTTTCCTGTTTCCTCTTCCCTAGTTCATGCCCACCGCCGCTGTGCCGCCACCCAGGGCCGCTCCTCTCCTCCTCTCCTTCCTCCTCTCTTCCTCTCGCCCGGTGCTTTCAATAAAGTGGGAGAGAGCGGGAAGAACATTTAGAAAGAGAGAAAAAAAGTGTTACGGAAGCGGAGGCACGGGGCGGGTGGGGGTGGGGGTGGGGGGTGGGGGGGGGGGGGTGGGGGTGGTGTTGGAGGTGGTGGAGGGGTTAAATTAATCATTCATTAGGGCCCACGGAGAGAGAGGGAGCGAAGGGAGAAAGAGAGAGAGAGAGAGAGAGAGCGTGAAGGAGAGACAGAGGAGGAGGAGGAAGAGAAGGAGGAGGAGGAGGAGGCTGTTCAAAGGGGAAACGCCGTTGATTTTTCTGGCCCATCCACAGAAGCAGGAGGTCATGGGGAGCCCAGGGGAGAGCCCCCCCCCCCCCCCCTCCTGCCCCCAGGCTGATGGGGTCGGCCTCCAGATCTCTCTAATGAAGCCCCCGGCCTCTTCACGAGGGGCTGCAAGAAATGTCAAATTAGGATCATTTAAAAAAATCTAGTTTAGCTCAAAGAATCTCTGCAGGTGTGTCTTCATGTGTCCTCATGTCCTTCATGTGTCTTTATGTCCGGTACTCCCGTGGCTCGGTACTCCTGTGACTCGGTACTCCTGTGACTCTGTAATCCTGTGACTCTGTAATCCCGTGGCTCAGTACTCCCGTGACTCGGTACTCCCGTGACTCGGTACTCCCGTGGCTCGGTAATCCCGTGACACGGTACTCCCGTGACTCGGTACTCCCGTGACTGTAATCCCGTGGCTCGGTACTCCCGTGACTCGGTACTCCCGTGACTCGGTACTCCCGTGGCTCGGTAATCCCGTGACACGGTACTCCCGTGACTCGGTACTCCTGTGACTGTAATCCCGTGGCTCGGTACTCCCGTGACTCGGTACTCCCGTGGCTCTGTACTCCCGTGACTCGCTACTCCCGTGACACGGTAATCCCGTGACTCGGTACTCCCGTGGCTCTGTACTCCCGTGACTCGCTACTCCCGTGACACGGTAATCCCGTGACTCGGTACTCCCGTGACTCGGTACTCCCGTGACTCGGTACTCCCGTGACACGGTACTCCCGTGACTCGGTACTCCCGTGGCTCGGTACTCCTGTGACTCTGTAATCCTGTGACTCGGTACTCCAGGTGCTAGTGAGCTTTTTCTGATTGGCTTTTGTGTAGCCCATTTCTTCTTTTTGATTGGCTGATAAGTGGCACCTCACAGCAGAACTCCAGGAGCGCTTGATTCCTCCACCGTGAGAGCGGCTCATGTTGGCGCTGCGGCACATTAAAACATTAAATAGCCGAGAGTTTTTTTAAGCGTGAGAGATACGATGTGTGGCGGGAGTGTGTGAGTTAAGACCGAAATGCGTGAGTCTCACGCTCAATGCGTGAGACTTGCGTAAACGACTTTTATTCCACCCTCACTTTTTGCAGCGTTTCAATCTCCGTCTCTTCATCCCCTCCTCCAGCGTCTCTCCAGCAACGCAGATATCTGCTTCCCGCTGAGTCTCCTCTGAGGAGCTGAACACACACACACACACACACACACACACACACACACACACACACACGCACCTCTGATCACCCAAAGTCTTTGATTGCCGCAATCCTCGGCAACCGGCCGCCGCCCAAGAGCCTCGAATCCCCGACACGCCGCCCGCTCCACGCTCATTGATATTCCTCGTTCCGCCATTAATCCCATTAAACCTCCGATTAATCCGAACATCACGAGGTCACAGGGATCCACGTTGTTTTGACTGTTTTTTATTAAAGGTGCATTTAACGAGAGCATTAAATGCTTTGACATTTAAAAAAAACAGCGTTGTCAGAATTCAGCTTGTTCGCAACGTGAAGTGATGTACGTCCTGTTTTTGTTTCCACGTGACTAAGGCTACATTTAAACATAGCGGTATTTACAAAAACAAATATTTCTGACCCTCCGTTTTGGTCGTTTGCAAAAAAGTTTATTTTTATATGAACCCGCATAAATACGCCGTCCGCATACGTCCCATAGGACGCTCACATGACGTGAAGCATCTTTAGTTGCATACTGTGACGTTTGACCACCTAAAACTCTGTTTGACCTCGTTCACACGCAAACACAAAACTGAGTTTTCAGAAATCTCCGAGTTTTTAAAAATGATCGTTTTCCGTGATAAAACCTCAGTTTTTGTGTAAATGAAAGGCCAAAACGCATGAAAATATATGCGTTTTCCCATCGTGTTAACAGGGACTAAAAGGAGAGCGTTCTGAAAGCGGGAATAAAAAAACACGTTGCACCAAATCTATCTAATGCGCCACGCCTTCTTTCTTCTTCCTTTAATTAATGATGATGAAGCCCATTGAGGGAAGGAGACGCTCCTCTGAAGGCCGAGATCTTTAAATTCGTCCCTCTTTCTTCCTCCTTGTTGTAATTCCAGGAATGTTGAGACGTCCTCGGGACGGAAAGACGAAGACGCCTCCGATAGCGATTCATCAATCCACTCCTCTTGCTCCTCTTTGCCTCCACGTCTCTTCAGGGAGGCCGACCGCCGAGCGGCGGCTACAGATTAGCGGCTAAATTAAAAGTTGATTATTCCCTGGCTGGAAATATATTAACACAGTGGCATTTAACTTTTAAAACCGGCAGTTTTTTTCAGTTTTTCCGTGAACGCAGTAGCTTGAGGCCGGGTCTACAAGGACCGAGTGTGCATGTGTGTTAATGTGTGTGTGTGTGTGTGTGTGTGTGTGTGTGTAGCAAAGCTAATTAAGCTAATCTAAACACTTTGAAAGGCTCCTAATGAGGCTAATTATGTGAGCGTCTCATTGCAGCGCTGCAGAGGCCATGAAGGAGGACGCCGCGGCATCGGGCCACGAGGAGGCTGCTTGAGCTCCTTTGTCCGTCTGCTGGATCTGGGTCTGTGTGGCGGACCGGGAGGACGTCGTGTTCTGGGTGTTATATGGTTGTAGGCCTACACATATATCTAGACGAGACAATTAGAGTCAAATATGGAATTATTACTGTTAAATAAGGAGGTAAAACTGTTAAATAAGGAGGTCAAACTGTTAAATAAGGAGGTAAAACTGCTGAATATGGATTAAAACTGTTCAACGTGGAATTAACACAGTTAAACATGGAATATAATCTGTTGAATATGGAATTAAAATAGTTAAACATGGAATTAAAACTGTTAAACATGGAATTATAGTATTAAATATTGAATTATAGTATTAAATATTGAATTATACTATTAAATACTGAATTATACTATTACATACTGAATTATACTATTAAACATGGAACTAAAACAGTTAAACATGGAATTAAAACAGTTACCCGTGGAATAAAATCAGTTATATATGGAATTAAAATAGTTAAACATGGAATTAAAACTGTTAAACATGGAATTATCGTATTAAATATTGAATTATAGTATTAAATACTGAATTATACTGTTAAACATTTAATAAAACAGTTAAACATAGAATTAAAAGATTTAAACGTGGAATAAAATCTGTTAAACATGAAATAAAAATAGTCAAAAATGTAATTAAAACAGTTAAACGTGGAATAAAATCTGTTAAACATGGATTTAACTGTGACCGCCACGTTGTCGGAGCGGATCGAACGGAACGCACGAAAACCCTGAAACTGAAACTTGAGTTACAGTTCTCCTTTGTCCCGATGTCACTGAACTGTGCACAGTCTTTTGTCTCGGCATCGCTCGTCCCAACCCCGTGTGGCTTTGTTTTTAAAAATGTTAGCACACACACACACACACACTCACACACACACACACACACACACACACACACACACACACACACACACACACACACACACACCGTGTGTGTAAACGTGATGTACAGTAGAGTGCACACTGAGTGGACAGTGGGCCGGCCACAGGCAGAAAAACAAGGGGCCCCTCCATTCATAATTCACTAGGTGGAAGAGTACTGTGAGAGTGTTGGGGGGGGAGAGAGAGAGAGAGAGAGGGAAAGAGAGAGAGAGAGAGAGAGAGAGAGAGAGAGAGAGCGGCAGGTCCATTAATGGCGTAATCTGGTCTTGAGTGGTGGGGGAGTAAAAACACATCTTACCTCCAGGTTTGATGATGTTCTTCACTGTGGCTGAAAGTTCACGTGGTCGGGGCCCACACCCACACACACACACACACACACACACACACACACACACACACACACACACACACACACACACACACACACACACACACACTCCACCACACAAAAAATACACGTACGTCTGGGAATCGTCAGTCACTTATAACCACGCAGGTAGAGTCATCAGAGAGTTAGAGAGAGAGAGAGAGAGAGAGGGAGAGGGAGATCGTCCAGTGACGCGTCAGTGGATGTTTTGTTGCTTTTCCACAACATGTGCAGCGTTCTGTCCACGAGTGAGACGAGTCTGTGGGGACGTCGGTCCGGTGTGTGTGTGTGTGTGTGTGTGTGTGTGTGTGTAAGTGTGTGTCCAGACTCTACCTTCAACATCTGTTTCCTCCACACGACGAATCCAAAGTCAAAGTGAAAGTTTAAACAGCGACTTGATGAGAAAAAGTGTGTGTGCACGGATGCTGTGTGTGTGTGTGTGTGCACAGATGCTGTGTGTGTGTGTGCACAGATGCTGTGTGTGTGTGTGCACGGGGCGGAGTGTGTGTGCACGGTCCTCCAGCTCCATGTTTATTTGAATCACATTCAATGTTTTCCAGTTCTTTCGGAGGAATCGTCCTCGGCTCACGCGTCCGTCTCTGAATGTTTTTCATTTTTTATGTATTTATTTCTATATTTTTGTCGTCCTCGTGGAAAATTAGCGACACGCTGTGAAAAAAAAACGAATTGTTTAAAAATGGAAACAATGTGGAGACCAAAAGAGAGATCAAAGGACGACATTAAAGAGAGATTTAATGCGGGGAAATAATCGTTATTGTTTATGATTCTTACAATTTGTGTTCAGTAAGATCATCTTCACATGGCGAGGAGCAGCTAACGGCGATGAGAGGACGCGCAAGACTTAAAGGAAAGACGATAGTGTCCTAGTGAGGACGCTTAGTCGTCTCCTTTACACTATTCCGAGGGGCGTTCGCTGACCTGTTTTATAATCGGAGAACTAAACGTTAGAATATCTTCGGCACAGACTTACAGTTCAGAAATACAGAAACACATAAAAAACTCATGAGGTCAAGTCTACGCGGATTAACAGGAAGTGTACACAGGATAAACAGGAAGTGTACAATGGATAAACAGGAAGTATACACAGATTAACAGGAAGTATACAATGGATAAACAGGAAGTGTACACAGGATAAACAGGAAGTGTACACATGGATAAACAGGAAGTATATAAAGGATAAACAGGAAGTCTACACATGGATAAACAGGAAGTGTACGTGGGATAAACAGGAAGTGTACGTGGGATAAACAGGAAGTGTATGCAGTATAAACAAGAAGTCTACACAGGATAAACAGGAAGTGTATGCAGGATAAACAGGAAGTCTACACAGGATAAACAGGAAGTCTACATAGACTAAACAGGAAGTGTATGCAGGATAAACAGGAAGTGTACACAGGATAAACAGGAAGTATATAAAGGATAAACAGGAAGTCTACATAGGATAAACAGGAAGTATATAAAGGATAAACAGGAAGTCTACATAGGATAAACAGGAAGTGTATAAAGGATAAACAGGAAGTCTACATAGGATAAACAGGAAGTGTATGCAGGATAAACAGGAAGTATACACAGGATAAACAGGAAGTCTACATAGGATAAACAGGAAGTGTACGCGGACTAAGCACAAACGCATTTGGAGAAAATATTAACGTCCAGCTCCTCGTTCACGATAATCCTCCTCGTCTATTATTGGTTTGCCATCCTGCCCTCCACTAGGGGGCGCTGGTCTGCTGCTCTCCTCTATTTCACTCCCTGTCGAAGTGTGTGTTTCTTATGTGATACGCAACACACACACACACACACACTCCTCATTGATTCCCGCTCACTGGCGTCCCCCCGGCCGTGTCCTTTAAAACACGTCCGTTAGGAAGCTCAGCGGCGTGTGTGAATCTGTGTGTCGGCTCCTTCCTCATCATCTGCATGGCCGGGCAGCACTCACACCGCGGAGCAGGACTCATGCTGCCCAGGGGGTGTGTGTGTGTGTGTGTGTGTGTGTGTGTGTGTGCGTGTGTGTGTGTGTGTGTGTGTGTGTGTGTGTGTGTGTGTGTGTGGAGTGAAGATCAGACCCGCTCGGTGCTTTGCTCAGAGGTTAAGGTCAAGAGTGTCAGGCCAGAGTGTGTGTGTGTGTGTTTATCTTCTCCACGCCTTCATCTTCGCAGCCAGGAGGAGGTCACATGACCACGCAGCCGGGAGGAGGTCACATGACCATTTTCTCATGTGATGCCCAAACATGACCTCCTTCGTTTCTTCGCTTCTTTTTCTCATCGCCTTAACCCTCTCACGGCCCTGCTTCTTCCTCCTCCTCCTCCTCCTCCTCCTCCTCCTCCTCCTCCTCCTCCTCCTCCTCCTCCTCCTCCTCCCCCAGGAGGACGTTTCACGCCGTAGTTTCGGTCCTCCGCTCCGTTCTGTCGGCCGCCTCCTGCATCATTTAACAGAAAGCTCCCACAGCGGGCGGCCGGCAGGTAGAAGAAGAAGGAGGTGGAGGAGGTGGAGGAGGAGGTGGAGGAGGAGGAGGATGGGGGCCTGACGGAGGCTGAGATGAAGAAATGAGACAAAAGCAAAGTGGAGAGGAGAGGAGGAACAACGAGGCTCCGCCTCCTCCTGAACTCTTGTTTACTTTAACCCTCCTGTGACCTTTGGGGTCAACCTGACCTCATTCAAGGTTTAACGTCTCTAAATAAATGAATGACATCATTTTCTTTTCCTTCATATTTCAGGACTTTTCCCAATTGATTTGGGACAACTGGGAAAACATCAAAGTCACATGATGACATGTTTTCAGTGTCCTGAACACGACTTGTACCCATCGGAGTTCTTTGGGGTCAATTTGACCCCAGGCTGTTTTTCACTGTGTAAAACATATAAGAAATATAAACTTTTTCATATATTTAAAGGGATATTTATGAAGTTAACAAACAAACATAAAGTACCTGACACCTAAACTTGGGAAACAATATTAATTCTAATAATTTTCTGGAGTTTTTAATTGCTGGGGTCAAATTAACCCCGAGGGTAAAAGATGTTTTACATTTGCCGACTCAACACAAACACCTCGGATACACTGAGCTCCTCTCTCCTCCTCTCTCTCTCCTCATGGATGAATCTTCATCTCTCCATCACACATTATTAACTCTTCTTCCTCCCCGGAGTCTTTGAGTCTTCACATCTCACAGAGTGATAGCGACGCTTTAGGATACACTGAGCTCCTCTCTCCTCTCTCCTCTCTCCTCTCTCCTCTCTCCTCTCTCCTCTCTCCTCTCTCCTCCTCCATTGGTCTGATGCCTCCTGCCGGGGCCCTGCTTTTTTAGGGGGGGGGGGGGGGGTTCTTGGGAGTCGGGACTCGAACCTTTTGACGAACACGAGCGGAGCTCGAGAACCAGCGACACGGTCGCCGTCGCTAAATTATTTAAAGCGGAATTACATTTATTTATTTTTCACAGCCGACACATTAAACGTTCTCCTCGTGGAAATGTTCCTAAATATGAGATATTAAAATGATTTCAAGTGTGTGTGTGTGTGTGGGGGGGATGTGTGTGTGTGTGTTCATCCTTCAGAGGAGCTGGAAGAAAAGCAGAAGAATGGCAGAAGAAGGGATCAGAAAGAGGAATAACACGGAGATGGGAAGAGGAAGAGAGGAAGAGAGGAAGAGAAGAAGAGAGGAAGAGGAAGAGAATAAGAGAGGAAGAGAAGAAGCGAGGAAGAGAATAAGAGAGGAAGAGAGGAAAAGGAAGAGAAGAAGAGAGGAAGAGGAAGAGAGGAAGAGAGGAAAAGGAAGAAGCGAGGAAGAGAGGAAAAGGAAGAGAACAAGAGAGGAAGAGAGGAAAAGGAAGAAGCGAGGAAGAGAGGAAAAGGAAGAGAACAAGAGAGGAAGAGAGGAAAAGGAAGAAGAGAGGAAGAGAGGAAAAGGAAGAGAACAAGAGAGGAAGAGAGAAAGACATGAAGAGAGGAAGAGATGAAGAGATGAAGAGAGGAAGAGAGGAAGAGAAGAAGAGAGGAAGAGGAAGTGAAGAAGAGAAGAAGAGATCAAAGTAAAGAGGCGGAGAGTTGCGCAACACCTGGAGGACGGGTCAGCGAAGCCTTCTGACCCATAACCAGGTTAATGGGTATGTGTGTGTGTGTGTGTGTGTGTGTGGGGGGGGGTGATGGGAGAGGGGGGGGGTTGGAGTGAAAAGAGTAAAAGTAAAGTAGACGTAAAAGGAGGAGGAGGAGGAGGAGGAGGAGGAATAGAGCGGAAAATGGGAGGAAGGTTTCATTATTTTCCGTCTTCTCTCTGGATGCGTCCCCTTTCTTCCTCTTCCTCCTCCTCCTCTTCCTCTCCTGTTTTAATCTGACTAAATAGGATAACCTGCTCTTCATAAAAAATGGATGCCACTTCATTCGGCGGGACCCGCGGGCAGGGCCCCCGAAGGCCTCGTGTGTGTGTGTGTGTGTGTGTGTGTGTGTGTGTGGGGGGGGGCACGACTACCGGGGCAGGCCAAAACCACTGGCCGTAATTAATTACCCTCCCCCCCTCCCCCCCTCAGCCCCTCCCCCCCTCATTCCTCGGCACACACACCGATATCACCCTGAACTTTAATTATGGTGAAAAAAAAAGAAAAGCAAAGAGGAATAAAGGTGAGAGGAAGATGGGAGGGAGGGAAAACAGAAAAGGACGAGCGAGGCTATAGTGGAAAGAAATAAGGGTTAAGAGAGAGAGGGGGGGTGGAGGGAGGGGGGGGGGGCTGGTGCTCGCGAGGCAATGCAAGCGTCTTCTTAGCCAATCACGTGGGAGAGTTTGTCAAGCAGGAGATTGCAGTCTGAAATATTAATGCAGCCCTCCTCCTCCTCCTCCTCCTCCTCCTCCTCCTCCTCCTCCTCCTCCTCCTCCTCCTTCTCCTCCTCCTTCCCTCCCTCCCTCCCTCCTCCTCCCATGCCCGAGCGAGCGAGCGAGCGAGCTCCTGGAAGGGACACTCGCCCGTCAATATTTCATGAGCCGGGCCCAGACACGGGCCGGCGCTGCTGGGGCCGCCGCCCCTTTAACGCTACACGCACCCGCCATCCCTCCCTTTAATGTAGCTGGGGGGGGGGGGGGGGTAAAGTGGGGGTGAGGAGGTGAGGGGGTGAGGGGTGGGGGGTGGGGTGAGCGTCTTGGTGGTCTTAGGCCAGAATAGCCTCCCTCAAAAATGAAGAGGGAGAGAGGATGATGATGATGAAGGAGAGGAGAAGTATACTCCCTCAAAGCAGGTCCCCACCTGAGGAGGGAGAGGAGGAGGAGGAGGAGGAGGAGGAGGAGGAGGAGGAGGAGGAGGAGGAGGAGGAGGAGGAGAGGGATGGAGAAAAGGAGAAGAGGGAGAGAGGGAGAGAGACAAACCTTCCCCTCCGCCGTGGCCCTTAAACAACGTTTCTTATCCTTTACAACAAGTTTAATTGTTGGTGTGAAAGTCTTTCTGACTTTTCAAAATAAAAGTCCCGTCTATAAAACAAAAACAACTTTGTTGTTCTGTTGTCAGACTTCCTGTTTGATGACCTCCATGGACATCTCTATGAATACATCCAGAATGTTCTTAATAAACTACGAGTCGTTTTAGTTTGAGACAGGATCCTCTTCTTACCTTTCACAATAAAAGACTCGCATTCTCAAGTTAAGTTTTTCCGATATGCCGTGTGAGTTAATGCAGGTGTGTGTGTGTGTGTTTTTATGTGTGTGTCTGTGTGTATGTGTGTATGTACGTGTAAGTGTGTGTGTGTGTGTGTGTGTCTGTGTGTTTCTATGTATGTATGCGTATGTGTGTGTATGGGTGTATATTAGTGTGTGTATATGTGTGTGTGTCTGTGTATGTATGTAAATGTGTATATGTGTGTGTGTGTATTAGTGTATGTGTCTGTGTATGTCTATGTGTTTATATGTGTGTGTGTGTGTCTGTGTCTGTGTGTGTGTATGTATGTATGTGTGTGTGTCTGTCTGTGTCTGTGTGTGTGTGTGTGTATATGTGTGTATGTGTGTATGTGTGTGAGTGTGTGTCTGTATATGTGTGTATGTGTGTGAGTGTGTGTCTGTGTATGTGTGTATGTGTGTATGTGTGTGAGTGTGTGTCTGTATATGTGTGTATGTGTGTGAGTGTGTGTCTGTGTATGTGTGTATTTATGTATGTGTGTGTGTGTGTCTGTGTATGTGTGTATGTATGTGTGTGTGTGTGTCTGTGTATGTGTGTATTTATGTATGTGTGTGTGTGTGTCTGTGTGTGTGTGTGTGTGTGTGTGTGTGTGTGTGTGTGAGGGCCACTGAGGACCCTGAGTCGTGGTCTCCTGACCTGTGACCCTCGACGCCTCCATAATTGATGTGAGGAGAGGGACGTCCCGCCTTGGGAGCCGCCTCTCTCACCTGCATGCAGACGGAGACCCTCGCCTCCCCTCCTCCTCCTCCTCCTCCTCCTCCTCCTCCTCCTCCTCCCCCCCCCATACGCTCCTCACGACACGTTCACACACAAGCAGCCGTATTGATTCTGTTAGCTGAGCCGACGCCGCGGACAAACACACGCTGCCAGTCACTTTATTCCTCTTTTTAATACTCTACTTCACTCTGTCCCCCTTAATTACTCCTAATTTTTGTTCCTCCTTATTCCTCTTTACTACTCTGAGTTGCTCCTTATTCCTCTCGATTCATCTTTACTACTCTAAATTCCTCGTTATTCCCATTTCGTTTTATTCCTCTCTATTTCTCCTCATTCCTCTTTACTCCTTCTTATTCTCCATTATTCCACTTTGCTCTTCTTAACTCCTCTTTATTCATCCATACTTCTTTTAAAACCTTTGGTATTTTTCCTAACTCCTCTTTATTCCCCTTTTCTCTTCCCCCTAACATTCTCAATATTCCTCTTATATTTACCTCCTTATTGCTCTTATACTCTCTTTCCTCAATATTCTTCTTTACTACTCTTAATACCTAATTATTCCTAGATATTAACATTTAATTATATCCCTCTTTATTCCTCTATATTCCTCCTCATTCCTCGTTTTACTCCTCCTTATTCTCCATTATTCCTCTCTTCTCCTCATTACTCCTTATTCCCCATTAGTTTTCTCTATTCCTGCTCATTCTTCTTTACTCCTCTTTATTACCTAATATTCCTCTTTGCGCTTATTAACTTATCTTTATTCCATTGTACTCCGTTTAACCTCTTATTTATTCTTCCTCAATCCTCTTTATTCCTCTTTATATATACGTATTCCCCTTTATTATTCTTTCAGGGCCCTTTTCAGTCGACCACTCTGGCGTTCAACAATATCCAGGTATGGAGATGATGTCATTCCCCTCAGAGTTCATCATCTAATCCTAATTTAGCACCAAATCTGTGTTTCTGTGTTATAAATGGAATAAACCCCCCAAAAACTGATCATAGGCGTTCCCAAAGTCCTTATTCCAGATTAACTCTTAACATCATCAGAGTTAAAATCAGACTTTATCCACGATGGACGCTTCAGGGCGAACAGCGCTCTGTACTTTATGACAGAGTCGTATCAGAAACCGTACGATGCATCCTTTATGATTCTCACACACACACACACACACACACACACACACACACACACACACTGGATGCCCTGCTCCTGCCCCAGGTGTCCTCTGCTCTGGTCTTCATGTCTTTTGTCCCGCTAAGTACCGGTTTACAATATTGATGAGGCCTGGAGGTCCAACAGGACACACAGTCTGGGGGGGGGGGGGGGGGGGGGGGTAAGTGTGTTAGAGTGGTTTGTGTATTTAAAGACGGGACGTGTTGTGGGTCCTGATGCGTGTGATGCCGACTTTTACACTTCAGACGTAGACGGCGCGTCTCGCCGCTCGATTTGAAACGAAGGAATTTAGTTCAGCGCTTTAATTTGAGTTCAAACCCCGCGTTCAAAGTTCAACGCTTTCATTTTAAGAGTTTTTAAGACTCCTCGTGTCACGGGACTTATGTTTAACATAAAATAATGAACCCCATAATCGGTGGGGGCGCGGCATATTTATTTTAATGAAGTGTTGATTATGTCGCCCCCTGTGGATGGACGTGGTAGTGCCTCTAACCCTAACCCTGGACGGTGGACTGGTCTCTTCTGGATCTGGGTCTAGTCCACGGTGGACTGGTCTCTTCTGGATCCGGGTCTATTCCACGGTAGACTGGTCTCTAGAGGATCAGGACTCGAGACACCTTTCACGAAATCCACTTCCTCTTCAGCTCTTTAAGGCGTGACCTCCGACCTTTGACCTCCCGCCTTCTGGCGGTGGATTTAATAAAAATAGAATAAGAAGTAATAACAAGCTGTTCCTCCTCAGGTGTCCTCCCTGGTGAGGATGTTCTGGCTCAGGTGCGGCGGCGCTCCATCCCATTCCACGGCGCCGCGGATTATCTGGGAAGCAACGGTGAGTGACTGACCTGTGTGTGTGTGTGTGTGTGTGTGAGTGTGTGAATGTGTGTGTGTGTGTGTGTTTGCGTGTGTGTGTGTGTGGGCAGGTATTTTACGACAGATGAAGTGTGAAATTGGAACACGCCCCGCTCGGTGCGTGTGTGTGTGTGTGTGTGTGTGTGTGTGTGGCGGTGACCTCGCTCCCACCAGCCTGGTCCAAATTCAAATATGTATTTAAATTTCCTGAATATTCTAATGACACCTGAAGGCCACGCCGCCCTTCACGACACCACGTCTGCCTGTGAGCGTGCGTGTGTGTGTGTCTGTGTGTGTGTCTGTGTGTGTGTCTGTGTGTGTGTGTCTGTGTGTGTCTGTATCTGTCTGTGTGTGTGTGTCTGTCTGTGTGTGTGTGTGTGTGTGTGTGTCTGTGTGTGTGTCTGTGTATGTGTCTGCCTGTGTGTGTGTGTCTGTCTGTGTGTTTGTGTATCTGTGTCTGTGTGTGTGTGTGTGTGTGTGTGTGTGTGTGTCTGTGTGTGTGTCTGTCTGTCTGTGTGTTTGTGTATCTGTGTCTGTGTGTGTGTGTGTCTGTGTGTGTGTGTCTGTGTGTGTGTGTGTTTGTGTGTGTATGTGTCTGTCTGTCTGTTTGTCTGTGTGTGTCTCTGTCTATCCTGTGTGTGTGTGTGTGTGTGTGTGTGTGTGTGTGTGTGTGTGTGTGTGTGTGTGTGTGGGGGGGGGGTCTGTCTGTGTTTGAGTATGTCTATCCTTCTGTGTATGTGTGTTTGTGTGTGTGTGTGTGTGTGTGTGTGGGTGTGTGTGTGTCTGTGTGTGTGCGTCTGTCTCTCTGTCTGTCTGTGTTTGTGTTTCCACTTCCTACTTCCCAATTTATACTTCCCACTTCCAAATGTCCACCATCTCTCATGGCCGCTTTTGTTAATCTCCATGAGGGATGATAAACGTATCAAACTCTTCGTTGCTATCGGTTACGAACACCCGGACGCTGTCAGCGACTAGTGGTGGGTTGTGGTATTGCACGTGTGCGAGTCTGCAGCCGCTTGCATGCGACCGCATTTTGTTGCACTCCTCATACAAATGTGTGTGTGTGTGTGTGTGTGTGTGTGTGTGTGTGTGTGTGTGTGTGTGTGTGTAGGACCCTTCCATGTGTGTGTGTCTGCTTTAGATTGCGGCTGTTTGTTGAGCTCCAGTGGAGCGCACAGTGACAGATGATGTAAATTATTAATTGCAGTCTTTCCTGTAGCTGAGTGTGTTGGGCCTTGTCCTCCTTCTCTCACTTCTTTCTCCTTCTCTCTCTTCTTTCTCCTTCTCTTTGCTCATTCTCTTTGTCTCCCTACACCCCCCCCCTCTCTCACTTTTTCTTTCTTTCTCTCTTTGGATCTGTTCTTTCCCTCAAACATCACCCTCATTTCCTCGTTCATTTAACTCGGCTCCTTAGCCCCTCCCTCCTCCCTCCTCCCTCCTCCCTCCTCCCTCCTCCATCCTTTTCTACAGCAACACAGGCCCAAACAGGAAGTGTTCAGGGAAGTAAACAGAGAGATGAACGGGTTGTTTTTTTCTACGGCGACGAAAAAGAGACACACATCACCTCCATCATCTCCATCCTCTTCATCCTCTCCATCCTTTCCCTCCTCTTCATCCTCTTCATCCTCTCATCCTCTCCATCCTCTCCATCTTCTCCATCTTCTCCATCTTCTTCATCCTCTCCATCCTCTCCATCCTCTCCATCCTCTCATCTTCTCATCCTCTCATCCTCTTCATCCTCTTCGTCCTCTCCATCTTCTCCATCCTCTCCATCCTCTTCATCCTCTCCATCCTCTTCATCTTCTCCATCCTCTCCATCCTTTCCCTCCTCTTCATCCTCTCCATCCTCTTCATCCTCATCCTCTCCATCCTCTTCATCCTCTCCATCCTCTCCATCCTCTCCATCCTCTTCATCCTCTCCATCCTCTCCATCCTCTTCATCCTCTCCATCCTCTCCATCCTCTCCATCCTCTCCATCTCCTCTCCATCTTCTCCATCCTTTCCCTCCTCTTCATCCTCTTCACCTTCTCCACCCTCTTCCTCCTCTTCATCCTCCGCTGTCCTCACACATCCAACGCTGCTGCCGTCCTCTGAGTTCAGGTGGTGACAACACACCTGCTGACGCTATGAAGAGGATGAGAAAAGAAAAAAAGAGAGAAAAAAAATTACTTCACTGCAAAAATGTTTCTTCTCATCAATATTTCACCCGTACGTGTCTCGCCACGGAGATCTCCCAGCATGCACTGGGGCTCACAATAGAGAAAAGTGTCCTCACGTCAGCGTCCGTCCACGCTTACGTCTGGTCGTCTTTGAAAAAAAATGATATATATATTGTTGTAGAGGAAAGTCATGAGGCCAAAGGGGCGGGGCTACAGGGTGATGGACAGGTGGGCCAAAGGGGCGGGGCTACAGGGTGATGGACAGGTGGGCCAAAGGGGCGGGGCTACAGGGTGATGGACAGGTGGGCCAAAGGGGCGGGGCTACAGGGTGATGGACAGGTGGGCCAAAGGGGCGGGGCTACAGGGTGATGGACAGGTGGCCCAAAGGGGCGGGGCTACAGGGGGATTGGCAGGTGGACCAAAGGGGCGGGGCTACAGGGGGATTTGCAGGTGGACCAAAGGGCGGGGCTACAGGGGGATTGACAGGGGGATTGGCAGGTGGGGGAAAGGGGCGGGGCTACAGGGGGATTGGCAGGTGGACCAAAGGGGCGGGGCTACAGGGTGATGGACAGGTGGGCCAAAGGGGCGGGGCTAAAGGGGGATTGACAGGTGGGCCACAGGGGCGGGGCTACAGGGGGATTGACAGGTGGGCCACAGGGGCGGGGCTACAGGGGGATTGACAGGGGGATTGACAGGTGTGGGAAAGGGGCGGGGCTACAGGGGGATTGACATGTGGGGAAAGGGGCGGGGCTACAGGGGGATTTACAGGTGGGGAAAGGGGCGGGGCTACAGGGGGATTGACAGGTGTGGGAAAGGAGCGGGGCTACAGGGGGATTGACAGGTGGGGGAAAGGGGCGGGGCTACAGGGGGATTGGCAGGTGGACCAAAGGGGCGGGGCTACAGAATGATGGACAGGTGGGCCAAAGGGCGGGGCTACAGGGGGATTGACAGGTGGACCGCCGTTCGGTGAACTTTCTCTCGTCTCTTCGGCGTTTGTTTACATTTCTTAATCAAAACCTTTCTCAACATCAACACTTTAGGCGTCTTAATTTCTTCCGGTTCTCCCGGCTGCAGCCCCGTGTGGACGAGCCTCTCTCTCCGCGGCTATCATGCATCTTTATTATGTATTTTTTATTATTTTGTCCATTTCCCAAATCAAAAATTCATCTTCGTATATCTGGCCGCTCCGTCTGGCTTCGGCTCGGGGGAGGGAGGGGTGAGGGGGGTAGTACCCCCCCCTCTACCCCCCCCCCCTCACCCAGAGCGTCCCCGTGCCGTTTTTCTCCTGCTGTTGACTTTTTCATGAGGCCACTCAGCTCGGCGGCCTCGTGTCCTCCGCCTCTCGCTCGCCCGCGTCTCGTTCCTCCGTCACGCTCTCAAGCGCTCTCTCTCTCTCCCCCCACACACACACATTCCCAAACCTGTCGCCAGTGTGCACAAATATTGGGGGAAATCGTTAGTTGGTTCACTCGGGTCACCGGAGACTCTGGTGTTCAGGACTTTCCTTTTTATGGAAAAAGGGGATTTTCTGTCCCACATTTACAAAAACACGAAGAATTACTACCGTCTGACTGATTTTATTGTTGTTGTTGTTTCTTGTGTTGTTGTTGTTGTTGTTGTTGTTGTTGTTTTTCTCCTCATCCATCGAAAAAAAAAAAAACTTAAAAGAAAATAAAAGATTCACAGAGCAGGATTTGACATCCTGAACCCCCCAATAAAACGTGCGGCGCTCCCGGTCGCCATGGAAACCGAAGATTCTTTTCCCGCGTCCGATTCCACGAAAAAAAGCCCAACACAACGTCAGATTCGCAACGAGCGATTCGTTGCTTCGGATTTACGTTCTCCGAGAGAATTATTTTATAAACGATGTCCTACCTGCGTTTTTTTAACTTACGTTTTTATTTCCGACGTGGCGCGTAACCCCGCGGGTTCAGGAGCGTCAACACAACACAACGTATCCGCAGAAAGTAATAATGCAATAACAACAAAAAGAGGTTATTGAGCTTATTTAAAAAAAATTTCCATCACCCTTCTGCACACACACACACACACACACACACACACACACACACGGAGGAGCGCCGAGTGTCTATTGATTTGTGGATGAACATCGATCACATGCACAATTAATTGTTCTTTGAGGCGTAGCGGCTCCGATCATCACCCGACCTCAGGTGGGATCAATACAGAAGGGGGGAGTTCAACATGTTCATTCACAGAAGAGGAAGAGCCATTTCTTTTCCTATAAGTAACTTCTGGGTGATCCAAGTGTTCTTTTAATATAATAATATTTCTCGAGGCTTTGATCTCACACGTCCAGATGTTTATTTAATCTCCTCCTTTTTATTTGAGTGTCCGAATTCTGTGTGAAATTGATGATCCGTCAAAAGTATCGCCACGCCAACACGACCCGAGTGAACGGCATGAAGTCCTCTTCACGCCGACATGATTATTCTCATACATCATTATTATTATTATTATTATTATTATTATTATTATTATTATTGATGAGGCGCAATAACACCTGTGTGAGGAGAGGAAACGCCTCATTCAGATGTTTTTCGTGTAGTTTCTGTGTTTGATTCTTTTGTTAGGACTTGTGTGTGTGTGTGTCAGAGAGCTCCTGTGTGTGTGTGTGTGTGTGTGTGTGTGTGTGTGTGTGTGTGTGGTGTTCCCCAGCAGCAACACTGTGTTGTATTGATTAGTTAGCACACCGTTGTCTCTGCCTAGTGCAGCTAAATGGGAAATTGAAGCCAATTGTCACACAATTCTGCACCGAAACTCCATCAATAATTCAGCCCCCCCCCCCCCCCCCCGGACCCCCCCCCCCACACACACACACACATAAACACACTTTATAATGAAGACACACACACACACGAGCTGAAGAAAACAGTAATAATTGACACAGACATGTGAAAACAAGGAGACTCAGTAACACACACACACACACACACACACACACACACACACACACACACACACACTCACACACACACACACACACACTGCCTTATTATATTCCAGCCCGGCAGCTCGTGAAATGTAGTCACAGAATGATTTATATTATTTTTCGGTACCGGGAATTTGTTTAATTTTGTTTCCCGTTCGCTACGAACTCAAATAAAAGTCAACGATGACATCATCACGAGTCACGTGACGCGGCGCGGAGGAAGACGATTGGTCCAATAAACCCCACGTGTGTTCGACAACGTGCTCTGGTTTTATGTGGGTTTATTAAGTTAACCATAACCTGTTGTTGGTGGTTTAGTTGTCTGAACTAACCATTTAGCATTTGTTTTAAATGTTGACCTCATGAACATATGACGACCTGAGAGACGACCTGAGAGACGACCTGAGAGACGACCTGAGAGACGACCTGAGAGACGACCTGAGAGACCTGAGAGACGACCTGAGAGACCTGAGAGACGACCTGAGAGACGACCTGAGAGACGACCTGAGAGACGACCTGAGAGACGACCTGAGAGACCTGAGAGACGACCTGAGAGACGACCTGAGAGACGACCTGAGAGACCTGAGAGACGACCTGAGAGACGACCTGAGAGACCTGAGAGACCTGAGAGACGACCTGAGAGACGACCTGAGAGACGACCTGAGAGACGACCTGAGAGACGACCTGAGAGACGGAAGAACAAAACTTCACAAAGCAAATCAAAACCTCTGCACACATCTGGACGGAGGAGGGCCTTCAGGCCTTCGGGGGGGAGAGACGTGTGAGGCGGTTGAGGAGGAGGAGGAGGAGGAGGAGGAGGAGGAGGAGGAGGCGTATGGAGGGTAATTCAAGAAGGAGGAGAAATCCACCCAGAGAACATGGAGCCGGCGGCTCAGCCAAAGATCTTATCGGCAGCGTGAGCTCTGATAACGCAGAGAATCCAGGAGACTAAAAAGACAAACGAGAGAGAGAGAGAGAGAGAGAGAGAGAGACGTGGAGGAAAGAACCCCCCCCTCTCTCTCTCTCTCTCTCTCTCTCACTCCACAAACTGAGCCAACAAAAAACAAACCAACTCTCCGATGACCGCCTGTGAAAAAAATCAAAATTCTCCCCTTTTCAGCCGAGCTCACCAGGGAGGGGAAGAGAGGGGGAAGAGAGGGAGAAGAGAGGGGGAAGAGAGGGGGATGATGGAGCGGAGGACGGCTCCAACGGTCGTGGCTTTGAAAAAGAGAAAACGGGAACGCCGCGGATGACGAGGATGGCTTGTGTGTGTGTGTGTGTGTGTGTGTGTGTGTGTGTGTGTGGGGGGGTGATCAACGCATCATTACAAATCATCCATGAGAGAGAAACGAGGGGAGTCGGAGAGACGGAGAGACAGAGAGAGAGAGAGAGACGGGAACGGAGGAGAAACCGAGGACGACAGGAAGGGAGAGCAAGAAGTCCTGATAATCATGTCTTCAACTTATCTCTCTCCTCCCCCCTCCCCTCCATCTCTCCCCCCTCCTTCCATCTCCATCTCCATCTCCATCTCCATCCCTCTCTCCCCCCTCCCCCCCCCCCCCTCCATCTCTCTCTCCCTCCACCAGGCTTCCAGCTTCAGAGGCGGAGCTCCTGATCAATAATGGATGCTGCTGTCTCCTCCCTGCTGGAGAGGGGCCGGTACATTAGGTAATGCAGGGGCCACATTTAACTGGATGGGCTTGTTAATGCGTCCCGCTGGGGACCCCCCCCCCCCACACACACACACACACACTTCCTCTGTACACACTAACTCGCCAACCCCCAGAATGCAACTGTATCCATGGAGAGAGAGCACCGAGGGTTTCAGGAGGTCGGGTGGCGCTCTGCTCCTTGTCCTACGACCCTTTCCTTCCCTAAGTCCCGCCCCTCACAACGCAGTCCGGCCAATCACAGCGCAGCGTCGTCCAGGTGAGGCGGCGGGTCACTTTTCCCGCTTCTATCTTTTCCTTTTGAAGACGTAACTTTTGAAGGATATAGAAGTTACTCTCAGTTACAGTTTATATTTTTGTGAATATTTTTCTTGTTTTCTATCCTGCAAAAAAAGGAAAAAGCTTTAAATAAAACGACAGCCGGGAGGAGGAGGAGGAGGAGGAGGAGGAGGAGGAGACGAGGATCAGCCGAGTCATTAGGATTCACCCTCTGGGGAACATGAACGTCTCCTTCCCACCTCGTCTCCTGATCCCTTGATCCCTTCATGGCCTCGGGGCACTCGAGTCCTTTCCTACCCGACCTGGATTCCTTCACCGCCGACAAAACAACCGGCGACATCCCCGAGGCCCTCGCTCCGATGACATCATCGGGAACGCCAAGAGAACGCTTTAAAAGAGATGTTATATTCGGGGGGAAATAATATTATTTTGTTCCTTGGATTAAGAACCAGATATTTATCACCGCAGATCCTCAATGTTCTTTATTTTAATTTTAACGATAATTTAAGTTTTTTTTTTTTCTCATGACAATTCACTCTTCCACCTTCATAATAACACAATAATAATAATTAATTTAGCTTTTTTTTGTGTGACGGTTTGACTCCTGAGAGCATCGACCAATCACAACGCTCGTTTTATTAAATATTATTTAAAACAATTCTGCATCTGCAGATTTATGCCCCCCCCCCCCCCCCCCCCCCCGATGGCCCCGCTTGGCCCTGAGATGAAAACCACGATTGGTCCTCTGTGGGAATTTTAAAAGGGACCCTCAATTAGGCGTCCAGCGGAAGTGCCTGTTCCGATTCCCCATTCTGCACGCGGGGCCTCGGCCGGGGGGTCCTGAACCCCCCCAGAGCTCCGCCGGGGCGACGTGCATCATATGCAGAGAGAAAAGAGTGAAGCAGATGAGGAGGAGAGAGAGAGAGAGAGAGAGAGAGAGAGAGAGAGGATACCTCCTTCAGAGCACGCTCACCTGACGCCTGCGGGCAAAAAGATAAACGACATTTATGAATCAAATCCACGGACAGCGAGGGAGGAACGAGGGAGGAACGAGGGAGGAACGAGGGAGGAACGAGGGAGGAACGAGGGAGGAACGCCGCTGCCGGAGAAGAGTTTGTGATTCTGTGTTTTTGAACGTTTTGTCGAACGGAAGAAGAAGAGAAAACGTCAAACGAGATGAAAGAGAAGAAGAGAAGAAGAAAAGAAGAGAAACGTCGCCCGTCAGACGGGAGGAGACGATCATTGAACTCTGACTGGAACAGACAGGACAGAGGGAGGAAGAGGAGGAGTCAACGCCCCCCCCCCCCCGCTCCTGCACCCCTTCCTGATGGTTGAGGCGAACAAGAGGAGGAGGAGGAGGAGGAGGAGGAGGAGGAGGAGGAGGGGTTGAGGAGGGGTGGCAGGTGTGACTGTCAGAACCAATATCACGCACTCCCACCTTGACTTCCCTTCTCGCCTCCTTTTCATCGTGCCCCCCCCCCACTCCCCCTCCTCCTCCATCCTCCTGTTATTCCCGTCGCTTTCCCACTTCTTTTCCTGCTCCCTCGACTCCTCCCCTCCATCGTCTCTCTACCCTCGTGTCGCCTCCTTCCCGCTCTCCATCCGACCTGCTCGGCCTCTCTCCTCTCCTATACCTTTCATCCTCCCCCCCCCTCCCCCCCCCTCCATTGCTCTTTCACCCTCTCCACACTTGTCGTCCCGATTATGCAAATGAGTGTTTGTGGCGGGACCCTAAAAAGCAGATTAGGGCCGGGGCGCCTCTTGATTGTGACATGGCTATTCCACAGAGGGCGGCATTAGCACATGCATGTGTGTGCACGGCAGTGTGCGTGTGTGTGTGTGTGTGTGTGTGTGTGTGTGTGTGTGCAGCCGCCCGTCTCCATCCCCCTTGTGTTCCCCTCATCCCTGACATGGCGCTGGCGGTGTCTACACGGGTGTGTGTGCGTGTTTAATCATATGTGTGTGTACATGTGAGAGGGCAGGAGACGGAGAGAGAGAGAGAGAGAGAGAGAGAGAGATGACGAGCCACTTAGCGAAGGCCCATATGTGTGTGTGTGTGTGTGTGTGTGTGTGTGTGAGTGTGTGTTGAGTGTCCCGGGACAGCAGGTCTTAATGGGAGACGTGGCAGTTGGACACAGCACCGGATGAAAGTGGCACACACACACACACACACACACACACACACACCTAATGTATACTCCATATGGTACAGTCCTTTAATGGAATACACTCACGCAGCCTCTCATTGAGGTCGTGGTCCTGAAGAGAAACTCCAGGGAACAGGAATCTTATTTGTCTTATTATTATATGTTTTCTAACGACAGTATTTAATTCACAAAGTAATAACGACACCTGTGTGTGTATGTGTGTGTGTGTGTGTGTGTGTGTGTGTGTGTCAATGATAAATTGTATATTAGGATAATTAATAAATGACAGCAAAAAGAAAAGTCAAACATTGGGTCGACTAAACGTCTGCAGCCTTCCGTCGTGATGTTTGAAGTCTACGCCCGTCCTCATTGGTCCACGGCGAGGACCAATGAGGACGGACGTCATCCTCCGTTAATGAGAACCCAACCTGTACGATCTTTTATGAAAAAGTCTAATTCGTAAGATTATTTCTGAAAAGACAAAATTAACTCAGGAGGGTTTGTTAGCAGCTTGTTAGCTTAGCATAAAGCGCCGCAGCTTTGATGGATTCACAATGTTGTTTATTTGTTTCATCTATGCAGACAAAAAAACAGCCCACTGAATATATATATATATATATATATATATATATATATATAAAAATATATATAAATAAATAAATAAATATACATATATTTATATATATATACATATATATATTTATACGTCTTTGTCATTCTGCATATTTGTCTGCTTCTCTCTCTCCCTCTTTCTCTCTCCCTCTCTCTCTCTCTCTCCTCTAGATGCCCTACTTTCCGTCCGTCTTTGTATCTGACAGTGTTTAAAGAAAATTAATATTTCAGCTGGCAGAGAAAGGACGGCCTCCTCCTCCTCCTCCTCCTCCTCCTCCTCCTCCTCCTCCTCCTCCTCCTCCTCCACGTCAATTATAAAATAATTTCCTAATTCACAAACAAAGCTTTAATTCTCTCTCTTTTTTCTTTACATTTTACACGTCAGGACATTTTTTTTCACATTCTGAAGAAAAATAAAATCTTTCACTCGACTGTCAGACGAACATCGAGACGAACGGGGAAACTTCCCCCGGTTACGGTTTCACCTGGAGCGGAAATGATCCGTCTCTGTTGATCACGTCGCCTTATGGACGGGGATTAAAATAATGAAATGTCAATTTCGGAGACACAAACATTGTCAACTTTCTCCCTATGACGGTTATGATCTGCAACAGCATTAATATTATTATTATTAATATATCAATAATATTTTTAAACACAAAATGTGACCATTGAACCCCAGAAAACGCACAAACAAACACACTAGAACACACACACACACTCCCACACACACACACAGGGTGGGCATTTAATTATTCAGCACACACATCTCTCATCAAACGGACACGTATTGACGGCCATGACGACACGCTACAGCTACACACAGACGGACACACACAGCTTCCGACCATTGAAACACAAAGTGTGTGTGTGTGTGTGTGTGTGTGTGTGTGTGTGCACGTTTAGCTCTAAAACCTCCCGTCACTCCACATTTCCGGTTTGCCCTCAGATTAAAGATGAATTCTGACATTTATGGATTCATATTTACCAGAGTGACGTCAATCAGAGCTGAACCGGACCCGGAGGAACCGTCATCTACTTCGGGTCTGATTGGTTATTGACCTTGGGAGTCTGTGCCCTTGAACAAGGCACTTGATGTATGAAGGCAACCTGATTGTATAAAAGTCATGATCCCATTGTTCCACTTACTGTGTGTCACACACACACACACACACACACACACACACACACACACACACACACACATATATGTATATATGTATATATAAATATGGTTTAAGAAGTTCAATACTTGGCTGTATTTTATTTCCATTCAGGTAGTTTTAATGTACATTTAAAGGTTTTAAAAGCAGTGTGTAAATGAGATAGAACCTTCTGTGTTTGTGAAATGGAAACAATAACTTTGTTTAACTCACACGGCTCTCTGGATATTTATTTAGAGCATAATTAAAACATGACCAACATTGGAGAACAATTCAAAAAACAAATCAATGCTTCACTTAATTTTTTCCCACTAACAGATACAAAGTTATACTAGATCGTGGTTGTGAACGCCTTCGTTTTCATTCCCCGGGGTAGAGGCGGGAAAACGCTATTGGCGTAAAAATACTACAGGCGGGAAAATACTATAGGCGAGAAAATACTATAGGCGAGAAAATACTATAGCCGAGAAAATACTATAGGCGGGAAAATACTATAGGCGGGAAAGTACTACAGGCGGGAAAACACTATAGGCAGAACAATACTATAGGCGGGAAAATACTAAAGGCGAGAAAATACTATAAGCGGGAAAACGCTATAGGCGGGAAAATGTTTTAGGCGGGAAAACACTATAGGCGGAAATATACTATCGGCGGGAAAACACTACAGGCGGGAAAACATTATAGGCGGGAAAATGTTATAGACTGGAAAACGCTATAGGTGGGAAAATGTTTTAGGCGGGAAAACACTATAGGCGGAAATATACTATCGGCGGGAAAACACTACAGGCGGGAAAACATTATAGGCGGGAAAACGCTATAGGCGGGAAAAGGTTTTAGGCGGGAAAACACTATAGGTGAGAAAATAACGTCAAATGTGTCTGTAAACAAAAAGAAGGAAAACGTCCAATTGGCCGGAAATCTAAAACTAGACGTAAAGGACAGAAAGAGCGTATTGGGAATGAAATGATCCCCAGAAAACGTGCCCGATCTTTTCCCTAAAAACAACCCAACAATCAACTAAAGTAACGTGGCATCGTAAAAAAAAAAACGGACCAACGTTTCCAACGGCGGTTTTACAAGGCGTTGACGCCGGGTGTCGTCATGGCGACCGTGGTGTCAAGGTAGGGGGGGAAAGGACGCCTTTATAACATTTGGTTTGTCAAAACTCCCGAGACATCGGCACAGGATCAAGATCGCGGACGACCTCGGCGAATCACTACAAATAACGAGATGTCGCCCGTTAATATTAATCCGATAACGCCGAGGTTCTGACCTTAAACCGCGTGCTAACGGACGCCAACAGACCATCTCACCCTAATTAACCTCCCGTTAGCCGCCTCTCTCACATCCGTCTTCTCTCTCTCTCTGTCTCTCTCCCTCCGTCTCTTCTGTCCATCAGCACGCCGTCTTGGGCGTGAGGCGAAGGAGACGTGCCGCGAATAGCCGATGACGGCCGCCTCGTTCCCGATCTTTTAATTAAAGATGTCGAGGAGGAGGTGAGAGAGCGGCGAGCGGGGTCGTCCTCCACGCTAATTTGTCGACGCGCGTGGGCGGGGAAGGGGGGGGGGGGGCGTCGGCCTCCTAATAGCGCGGCTTCTTGAAGGAACAAAAGTAACCGTGCCCTGTGAATCCTGTAGTCAATTAGTCCGTATCAATAATTGAAAGGCATTGTCTGCGCGAGGCGGGCGGGCGGATTGAGTTTCCCTCCGCCGGGCGAGATTGTTATGACAAGCGGCGCCTACATAATGATATTAGAGCATCAATTATTCAGCGCCGGACCCCCGCTCGCCGCTGCAGGTGACGGGAGGACCACCGACTCGCCAATTATCAGAGGTCAGGAATCAGGGATGGAAATTTTAAATTGTTCTGGGTGGCAGCGTGTGTGTGTGTGTGTGAACGTGTGCGTGTGTGCGTGAGTGTGTGTGTGTGTGTGTGTTGAATGAGAAGGAGGAGGCGTGCAGGAGAACAGAGGTGAGGAAGTACTCCCAAAAGTGATATTCACATTTCTTTTTTTGTACCTATTCATCTCAGTGGTAACGACGTAGAACTTTGTGGTGCAAACATACATAAAAAAAAACACTTTGGGATGTGTGTGTGTGTGTGTGTGTGTGTGTGTGTGTGTGTGTGTGTGTGTGTCCGGATGTGGTTTGAGTGACGGGGAGGTCGAAGCTTCACTGGCTTCTCAACATCTGGAACATCTGTGCTGGTGAAGACGGCTCAACACAGAGGAAGAAGAAAGATGCTGTGTGTGTGTGTGTGTGTGTTTGTGTGTGTGTGTGTGTGTGTTTGTGTGTGTGTGTTTGAGGGGGAGGGCGTTTGGTGCAGAAGAGAGGACAGATGTGGTCTCCATGTGTGCCAACGCACGCACACACACACACACACACACACACACACACACACGCATGCACACTATTCCTCCTGTCACAGACCGGGTCCACATGGTCCCTCTGGTGGAGCTCCACATCTGGACTGAACGGAGGGTGTTCTCCATCTGTCATCTTTTTTATTTTTATTTCACTATTGGACAAAGAAGAAGAAGAAGAAGAAGAAGAAGAAGAAGAAGAAGAAGAAGAAGAAGAAGAAGAAGAAGAAGAAGAAGAAGAAGAAGAAGAAGAAGAAAAGAAGAAAAGAAGAAGTCCTCAGCGTCTCCTCGTCGTCTCCTCGTCGTCCCCTCCTCGTTTCCTCCTCGTCTCCTCCTCGTCTCCTCACACTCATCATAACAGTTAATAATACATCCGTCCATCAGAGGGGAATTGTCTTCCCTCCGCCGGCCGGAGGAATGAATAACTCCGACTGAAGTGCGACTCAGATCCTGTGATTGACGTTTAGCCCGTCGTCCTCGAGCCGCTGAGCGATAATCAATAAATTAGTGACGCGCCATCAGATCCGCGTGTGTTTAAAATGCCGAGCCGTGCATAATTTATCCGGAGGCGAGCGGGCGTTGATTACCGAGCTGAAGGTCGATCGCGGCCAATCGGAGCGATCGCTGCTCTCCGATCGGGGAGCGCCGCGGCGTGGGCCGGAACGCTACACGGAATATTTTATATTTGGTAACTTTTCTTTCCTTGACTTTCGGAAAAATCGAATCCTGAAAAATCTTTTTATCTTAAGACATTCAGTTTGGCCTTTTGCGGCGACAATAAAAGCTCTCCCCATGTGACCCTGTGATGTCATGTGACCCCGTGATGTCATGTGACCCTGTGATGTCATGTGACCCCGTGACGTGATGTGACCCCGTGACGTCATGTGACCTCTCTGTTGGGCCCGATGGAACGAACTCGCGGTCAATCCGATCTCACGTGAAGCGATGGCAGCGGGGTGCAAAACATTTATCGTACATCACGTCGACTGATGTGTTCTCCCAATCGGGAGGAGGCGCGTCAGTCCGCCGTTGCCGCGGCAAAGCTTCCTTACTCTTTACTTCCTGGCTCTTTATTTCCTGTCACTTTATTTCCTGGTTCTTTACTTCCTGTCACTTTATTTCCTGGTTCTTTACTTCCTGTCACTTTATTTCCTGGCTCTTTTCTTTACTTCCAGACTCTTTACGTCCTGTCACTTTATCTCCTGTCTCTTTACTTCCTGTGTCTTTACTTCCTATCTCTTTACTTTTTGCCTCTTTAATTCCTGTCTCTTTACTTCCTGTATCTTTACTTCCTATATCTTTACTTCCTGTCTCTTTACTTCCTGTCACTTTATTTCCTGTCTCTTTACTTCCTGTCACTTTATTTCCTGTCTCTTTACTTCCTGTCACTGTATTACTTGGCTCTTTACTTCCTGTCTCTTTACTTCCTGTCATTTTATTTCCTGTATCTTTACTTCCTGTCTCTTTACTTCCTGTCTCGTTACTTCCTGTCCCTTTACTTCCTTAAATAGCCTTCTGAGTGTAAAGCATAAATAATGTAACATAAAGAAAGAGACCAGGGAGGATTCTCCTCCCCTCAGTCGACTTTCCATCTCACAGGTTACTGTGTGGCCCCTCCCCCTCCCCCTTAGGCCCCTCCCCCTCCCGGTCGCTGAAGTGTAGATTTGTTTTTGGGCCGTGATTCGCGGCCCATTAAAAAAGAATAAGGGCTTATGACATATTCAAAGGGAGCATGTCTGGAGTCTAAAGTCTGGGGAGGCTATGATTCATTGATGGAGCCATGAATACGTAACTCTCTGTTGTGTGATATCTCACTCGCTGTCGAATCCACGGTGACATTCGGATATTTTCCCTGTGCAAAGAATCAGAACACCATTACAAAGAGTATATGAGGAGATTACAGGAGCTTTCTAAACAATTCATAAGCTTGCGGCGGTGTTCCACGTGTTGAGATTCACTTCCATGAGGTTTTACTTTTAATAATTAAGATGTCGATTACAAGGATTTTATGGGCGGACGATAAGGAAGCTACCGTTCACTCATGGCTATATATATATTATTAGAAGGCCGTGGCTAGAGGCTCAGACAATGTGCAATATTTTACGGGAAAATATTCTTTTTAAAATAAACTTAGAGCCCTAACCTAAATATATAAAGATCACAAACTGCAGGTAGACCGTGTTTATTCCACTGCTGGTTCCTTGTGTCGTTGCTGCTGCCCTGTTTTAATCAAAAATCACATTATGTCACCTTAAATAAAACTCTTGTTCGGTGTTTAGATTTGATCAGATTAAAATATGCATCACTTATCCTTCACATGTATATCATATATTCTGATTGCATGTTTTAATGTGATCTGGAATCAATGGAGTTACTTATTTTTGTTGTAATCTTTATTCAACTTATCTTGATATCTTAAAACTATTTCTTCTGGCATTTCCCTACGAAGTCCGGCACCACCTGTCAATTACAAAATAAAATTCCAATAACCTAGTTTAGGTTAAGACGTAAAAATATACTGAACTTTAGGCCTTCAGAAAAGATTGACGTTTTATATATTTATCGCATAACTTACGGATTTATTTTAACCCAATGTGACTTCTTTTCTGAGCCAAATATTTCAAAAATATTTCCCGCAGTGAAACTCGTTTCCGGCCTCACGGACGCTTCCCGCTTCATGGATGTTTCGAGGTGAATGTTTCACGCCTCTCGGATGTTACGAGGTGAATGTTTCCCGCCTCCCGGACATTTCCCACCTCCCGGATGTTTCGAGGTGGACGTTTCCCGCCTCACGGATGTTTTGAGGTGGACGTTTCGAGGTGGACGTTTCCCGCCTCTCGGATGTTACGAGGTGAATGTTTCCTGCCTCCCGGACATTTCCCGCCTCTCGGATGTTACGAGGTGGACGTTTCCCGCCTCACGGATGTTTCAAGGTGGAAGTTTCGAGGTGGACGTTTCCCGCCTCACGGATATTTCGAGGTGGACGCTTCCCGCCTCACGAACGTTTCCCGCCTAACAGATATTTTGAGGTGGACGCTTCCCACCTCCCGAATGTTTCGAGGTGGATGTTTCCCGCGTCGCGATGTATCGAGGTAGAGGCTTCCCGCCTCCCGGACGTTTCCCGCCTCGCGATGTATCAAAGTTGAGGCTTCCCGCCTTGCCGATGTTTCGTGGTTGACGTTTACCGCCTTGTGGATGTTATATATTACTTTAAGTATTAAGATCAACCGTGTTTCATTTTTTGGCTTCACCCTGTCTTCTTCTCTTCTTCCGAATCTCTTGCTCGCCGGCCCGGCTTCTGTCTGGAAGGGAAAAAAAGCGTGTTTGTAGCTGGCTGTTCAGCTTTTATCTATATTTTAGGGCACACACAAGGTGTCGAGTCGGCCTGGAGCTTGTTAAAGGGGCCCGCGGCTGCATAATTCACGAGGAGGAGCCGCCTCGCTGCAGCGGCTAAATAAAAGATCTGCCAGCGGTGGACGGCGGGACAGAGGAGCACCAGCCACCTGTGTGCAAAGACAGACGCGTGTCGGTTTTCTCTTTGTGCGCGACGAACCCCTGAGCTACGATCAATACAGGTGTGTACGACATACGCACTCACACTCCTCAGTGCGCCGAGGCGACGCTGGCCGATCTGTCCGTTAAAGCTGCCGCTGTGTCTTTCTTTACGCTTCCCCCTCTCACTCAGGTCCAGGATCAAGCCCTGCTCTTCGGAAAGTAAAAGGTTCATTCAAATAAACAACGCCTGCACGATAAACGACATAAAGGGAAATTAGGTGTTATTTCCCAAGTCACGGAAGAGGAGAGTTTAGCTTTGGGGACAAACATCAGATTCAGATTTCGATAGCAAGATTCCGAAAAGGCTTCTCGTGGACGTGACGAGCGGAAAATGAAACGTGCTTCTGGACCTTCACGGGAAAACGTACCTCACCTCGTCTGTGGTTGCAGAAAGACGTTGTTACCTGGAGTCTGTTCCCACCTGTGCGCCTCCCTGACCGTCTTGTATGTTGGGATCCATTCGGGTCGTTCCTCGTCGTTTCTCGCCGTTCTTCATAGTTCTTCGTCGTTCCTCGTTGTTCCTCGTCGTTCTTCGTTCCCAGCTCTTAATGTTTAAGCTCTTACGTCTTATCTCATATTTATATCTGTCTCCGGGCGTCTTTTGGACTTTCGGGTTATACGTAATTTTTGTTAAAACCTCGATTGACTCTTGAAACCTCCTTGCGGTTTTTTCTGCGTTTGGGTCCAAACCATCTGTTCTGACCCGACCCAACATCTGATGCAGGGACTGACGGCACCATGTGTTGCTTTCACTGATCCACCTCCATCCGTTCCCATCAATCCATTCAGCCCCTAGATATATTTGTTCAGCTCTTTCCTGATGAACCCCGAGACGTTCACGAGATTTGCCCGGCAATTCAATTCAGTTTATTTGTATGGCCCATTCTCACAAATTACTAATTTGTGGGTCAATGGAGGCAGGACCATCCATTTTCAAGATTCACAATCCTGGATTCATACAACAAATACTGTAAAGTCTATAACGTCTAACTTCACCACAACACGTTCACCCGGGGTACTGGCCCAGAAATAAACTGTTTGTCATTTAATTTTTATTGTTGATGTAAAAATAGAGTTTTTATAGGAAACAAAACAATGGATTTATACTTATATTCAATAGTTCCTATACGGGTGATCCGACAGTTACAGATGAATCCACGTCCAGGCCGGTCCGCCATTGGCCACGTCGTATTATTGTTGAAAACGACTAAAGTTTAAATGATAAAAAATAATGCCGAAGGCATTTGTGGAGAACAATTAAAAAACAACTTGGCTAGCAAAAAAGATATTCAGAAAAAATATTTTCAGACCTTTTAAAAAGAGCGAAAAATTAACTAAATTGAATCTTTATAAGTATTTAGGAGGAGGAGGAGGAGGAGGAGGAGGAGGAGGAGGAGCGGTTCTCATTGCGGCCGAGTGGACTAGTGTGTGTGTGTGTGTGTGTGTGTGTGTGTGTGTGTGCGGAGCCGATCAGGATTTTAAGAGATTAAACAGTGAAGCTGTCAGGAACGCGGCCGCAAATTGGACAGCGGAGACGTCGGGAGTCGAACGCCCGTACAAAATGCATGAGAGTGGTGCTCGCTCTCTCTCTCTCTCTCTCTCTCTCCTTCTCCTTCTTCTTTTTAAAAAAAACATTCTCTCATTCTCTTTGTCTCGCCTCTCGTGTTTTCCCATCTCTCCTCTCGAGCTTCTGGATGGGAGCTGAGGAGGTGAAGAGGATGGAGGGGGGGGGATGCCGAGGAAGAGGCTAGAGGAGATACGACACGTGGAGGCGCGTGGAGCAGCGGTGGCGTGGGGAGAAGGCCTGACGCCTCGGATGCAGACGAGGAGGAGGCGGAGGTGGAGGAGGAGGAGGAGGAGGAGGAGGAGGAGGAGGCGCGGGTTTGATCCCCTCTAAAAGCCTCGGCTTCTCTCAAATCATTACAAGCGTGCGAGGAGCGAGGGCTGGGCTTCGGGGGGGCGAGCCACCCAGGAGAGCTCCTCGCCTCGGGGCGACTTCCAGAAGAAAGTAACACGGGGAGGAAAAATAATAGGAGGTGGGAGTATACGAGGAGGAGGGGGGAGAGGGGGAGAGGGGGAGGAGGAGGAGGAGGAGGAGGAGGAGGAGGAGGAGGGGGAGAGGGGGTTCTGGAGCTGTTTGTTGAGAAAAGTTAAGGGGATTTTTATTTATTTTTCATCCCGCCTCCCCTCCTCTTCTCCTCTCCTCTCCTCCTCCCCTCCTCCTCCTCTCCTCCTCTGAGGCCTTTCACGCTGCGCTCCACTCGGCCTCTTCTCTTCTCTCTCTTCTCTCCATCGTGCGGTCGGTAAACATGGTAACGAAAGCTCTTTAGGCAGATCATCGCCTCCTCCGGGCATCCTTGTTTACTCACCTCCTCCTCCTCTCCTCCTCTCCTCCTCCTCCCGTCTGCCTTCGATTGATCCTCCTCCACGGGGCCGTGCAGGTCCACCGGTGGTGTGGAGGTCTCCGTCTCTCCATCTTTTCTGTCACGTTCAGAATAATAATCACTCCCCAGAGGTCATTAAAGAAGAGGAGTTCATCTCCGGAGAGAGAGAGAAGGAGAGAGAGAAGGAGAGAGGATGGAAGGGGGGAGGAGGGGGAGAGGGGAGGAAGAGAGGCGTGGGGGGAAAGGGAGGGAGAGGAGGAGTGAGCGAGGGGGAGAGGAAGGGAGGGATGGAGAGGGGAAGAGAGGGCGAGAGAGAGGGAGGGATGGAGAGGGGAAGAGAGAGGGAGAGAGGGAGAGGGGAAGAGAGAGGGAGAGAGAGGGAGGGATGGAGAGGGGAAGAGAGAGGGAGGGAGAGAGAGGGAGGGATGGAGAGGGGAAGAGAGAGTGAGAGAAAGAGAGGGAGGGATGGAGTGGGGGTGAGGGAGGGAGGTTCTGTGAACCTTTACCCCCATGACCCCATGACCCTATGACCCCATGACCCCATGACCATGTGACCCTGTGACCCTATGACCCTATACCCCCCCCCCCCTTCCTGAAGGAAGGGACACACAAAAAAGATCCTCGTTCCAAAGAGATAAAACTCACGGAGGACGGGAACACGCTCGCTGGTACACTTACCGGCCCCCCCCCCCCCCCCCCCTCCCTCAGCGTGACTGATATGCGTTGTGACACGGCGAGCGGCGAGGCGGCGAGGCGCTGCCCGTGGCAACCGGGAGGAAACATGCTAATGGCGAAGGTGCATTAGTGCGTCACGCTAATCAGAGAGGACGGGCGGCCCGCGCTGCGGCGCCCAGAGTGGCTCCTCCACCCCCTCCATCACCCCCTCCATCACCCCCCACCACCACCACCACCCACTCACCTACAACTCCATCACGACCCACGAGGAGCGATCCCCCCATCCCTCCATCGAGTTATTGTTACGACATTAAATATGAACAGGGGGAGCGACGATGGAGCGTCAGAGGTCAGAGGTCAACACGGGGTCACGTGTCGACCTCTAGGACAATATTGATCATAATCATAATAATAATGGCCAAAGCAAAACATATCAGAGTGATTAGAGCCCCCCCCCCCTCATGTGGATGACATTTTTGAGATCATGCTAATTTAAAAAAAAAAAAATGTTTAAAGGCGCTCCTGTATTCGGGGCGGATCGGTATTCCGGACTCCGGTGCTCCGGCCGCGGATCAAAGGCTCGTCATTCCATTTGATTTCCCGCGTGGCGCCGTGGGGGAACGCCACGCAGGGCGATCAAAGTGGCCCAATTGAAACCTTTTTGCTCCGCCTCTCCTCCTCCACCTCCTCCACCTCCTCCTCCACCTCCTCCTCTTCATACGGGGAATTGAAAGAAAGAATTTCATTAAAAAAGAATTTTCCTAACGCCTGATTAAAGTTTCATGGCGAGCCGACGCTCCGGGTCTCGGGATCTCCGGCGGCCGAGCGAAACAAATGCCTCCGTCGAAACGTAGAAACTCGGAACGGGAGTGAAGTTATCGACCCGCCCCCTTTTCTTCCCGGGAATCAAAGCCGCCGATCGTTACTCGTAATCAATACGTCTCCACGTCTTGTTTGGGGGTTCCGTGAGATCCGATTGGCCGATCGCCGTCGTCCGATCTCGGGACTCGTCGATCTATTATTCACGCCTCGAAAGAAGGACAAAGGAGGCAGTGAGGGTTTGAATCCTGCGGATCGATTCCTTTCCTCCGCTGCGTGTCTCCTACTTCCTCCTTCTCCTCCACTTCCCCTGAAACCTGTTCCACACCTCCATCTGCTCTATCGTCGTCTCATCCCCCTCTTCCTGGTGATGTACAGCTCACCAACAAAAAGGTCACCCCCTCAAAGTCCGGCTGCGCACACCGGATTTTCAAAATAAAATGTACGTCTTCACGGAAAAACAATTTAGTTTTGGGAAAGGTTGTGAAATAATTTGTCCTTCTCCTCCTTCTCTTTCTCCTCCTCCTCTTCCTCTTTCTCAACAAAAAGGTCACCCCTCAAAGTCCAGCAACACGTGTCATTTC
>CM070088.1:20024563-20052063 GCA_036178185.1 Liparis tanakae
ACGCCTCGGCGTGTCTCGGGTGTCTCCGGAGGGGATCGGGGGCCGAGCCGCTGTTGTACGACAGAGACGAGCAGCTTCTTAACAGACACGCGCACAAATCAATAGTATCATAACAGCCAATATTTATTATTCATTCATAACGAGTTTATGGGCCGAAAACCACCTGCTGAGCCGAGGAGAGGAGACGCAACACGCCGACACTAAATAAGTCGATGTGTAAAATACCCAAGATGCTCTGCGGCGCAAACGTAACTCAGGTCTGATCTGTTTCCAGATGTTCTGGTGGGTTTTCATCTTCTTCTGGGCCCAGAACTCCGGGAACAGTGACGCTGTGCACATCAGGCTCGAGCGCGCGCGTGCTTTTATTTTGTAGGTTCCCACAATTTCTGCTGATACGTGATGTTTTATTTATTTATTCTGCTCGTAAAACCGTTTGACTGTCTTGAAACTGCCTGAATAAATATAATAAGTATTAATAGATGTGTTTTTTTAAATATGTTGTGTCTTGTACTTTCAAAATAAAGCGTAATTAGCAGAGGTATATACATTGTTTTAGGCGGAGGGGGAGAGGGGGGGTTCATACACCAAGGTAGACCCACAATGCACTGCCTTTCTAAAATATACAATGTGCAATTATCTTATTTGCTGGTGTTCTCTTGAGAGATGCAGCTTTGGATGTGTGGGTTAATCACGTGACTAAACGTGTAAATATTAGTTAATCAATAGAAATGACAAACAAATATCCAACATGTGTATCTGTTACCATCCATGTATATATATATATATATATATATATATATATATATATATATATATCCTGTAATGTAAAGTTCAGATGTGCAGAACAAAATAATATTTTGCAACTAATATTGGATACATATAACATAAGGGTATTGAAGCTGTATTATAATGTATTTTATTTTTGAATGTTTTGTTTTTTATTCTGAAATGAGTTTTAGAAGCTGATTGCAGCCTTTTCAAAGTCAATATTATTTCACTAAATAAATGTATAAGATGGAAACTTAAAAAAAAAATACAATTTAGACCTTCGTGTTGAATTTAAAGACGTTTTACTCTGGTTTGGGTTCACGGAGTGTTTATTGTTTATGAACTCATATTTCTAAAAAAAAATATTCTGGAGAGAAACACATAATCTCTGGTGACATGTTGGTATCTTTATGTTTAGTTCCAGGTGGAGATGGAGGAGAACCTTTTTTGTTGGCTGGGCCGCACGTGTGTTTTTCCGGTGGTACCTTCCGGGCCCCGCCCACTGCCCCCCCCCCCCCCCCCCCCCCACACACACACAGTCTTGATGCGCGGCGAAGTTGATCAATACGAGAGTCACTCAAGTATCAGCTCCTATTCATCAGCGGCGGGCAGCAGCCTCCAGACGGACGGAGCTCCTCCCGCCGCGCGCGCGGCTCCGGTTTCACGGCAGCTGCTCGGTGCGCGAGCGCAACCGGCTCCGTCCACAAAGACGCGCGAGCTCATGTTGCAGAGTCCATTAAATCTATCTTTAAAAGAAAGAAAGAAAAATACCCACACCTCCATCACGGTGAGAAAAAGAAGGCGGATCGATTTATATATGACCACTATTAAAACTATTTTTTTTAAATTTCAATTAGATCCCAAAATACCTGCCTTGTTGTTGTTGTTGTTGTTTACTTTGATTTCTTTTATTTGTCAAAGAAAGGCCGTCAGAGGAAGTAAAACGTGCACGGTTTATTTCAGCTGCTGTCGCTTTACAGACACATTTAAAGCACACTTTCACAAATGAAATATGTTTGTTTTTTTATCTTTTTCTTTTCTTCTCCAAAATAAATTAAGTTCAAATAAATACAAAGAAAATAAACAAACAATAAGTATAAATAAGGCCGACTATTTCCCTTCATCGAAATATCTACAAAGTGCGCTCCACAAAGGTGTCAGTGATCATCATAATAATAAAATAATAATGATAATATGCTAAATTATTCATTTTATGAGGACACAAAGAGGGGATATCAACAACCTATGATTAAAAATAATAATAAATACAAAAGTGTGATAATTTAAATAATAAATAATCATAATTTGATTGTCAAAGCATCCTTTGCAGTGAACTTGAACATACAGGTTTATACAGCAGTGAGTTCAACCCGGTGGAAGAAAAACAAGAAAACACTTTTTTTGTATCCAAAAAAACAAAAAACAAAAACAAAACTTGATTCTATACTCAACTTTTTTTTCTTCTTCTTTTTTTGTTGTTGTTGTGTGTGTTTTTTAAATCACCATGAACGTGCCAACACTTGCATAATGAGGTAGCCACACAGCTATATACCGTGTGAATGTGTGTATTCGTGCGCTCGCGCGAGTGTGTGTGTTTGTGTGTGTGTGTAGCTCTTCTTATTGCAATGCATTCACTTGAGGGAGGGATAAGAGGGGGGGGGGGGATTTCATATGTTTATAGCCTTAACGCGCAGAAAATACCCATTTTCAGGTTAAATATTATTTTTTTCCAATCTGCCACCCCCCAAAAAACATAAACATAAACACGTGGGAGAAGAGAGAGCCAACACATTTCAATGAGCTTTCCACACACGGAGGTGCAACGTATTCACAAATATGTACAATGATAAATATAAAAAAAGCTATACCGACTCAGGATTCCGGTCATTATTCTTCTTCTTTTTGTTGTTGTTGATTTTTTTATTTTATTACAATAATTATGACGATGAGACGGAGCCTCGTTCCTCCTCCTTTTTTTCTGGTGGAGAAGCATTAAGATTTAAGAGTCTCTAGTCTTTCTCCCGGTCTCCACTGTCAGAATAATAATAATAATAATAATAATAATAATAATAATAATAATAATAATAATAATAATAATAATAATAATAATAATAATAATAATAATAATAATAATATAAAATAAAAAAGGTATAAACCGTGGAATCCAGGCTGAAAAACAAACGAGGTCCTGGTTTTACCGAGTGGAGCTCCAACACTTTGAACCTCAACGAGACCCGTAGTCCGCGATCCAGACCCCAGAAAGCAGAGAGGCCTCTGGGGCCGTTACACTGTGATGTGGTCCGGTATCAGGTCCATGGCCCAGCGGTGTGACACCAGCAGTCTCTGATTTAGTCTTTTATGTAAATGCCCCCTCCCCACCCCCATCCCTCCACCTGCCGGTCTTAGTGCGTCGCAGAGAACTTCATTCGTTTCTGCTTCTGCCGCTGGTTGCAGAACCAAACCCGGACCACGTTCTTTTTCAGGTCCAGTTTCTCGGCGATGGCGGCGATCTTCTCCGACGAGGGCCGCGGCTGCACGGCGAAGTAGGCCTCCAGGGAGCGCTTCTCCGGGGCCGCGATGGACGTCCGTTTCCTCTTCTTGTCGCCGCCGTTGAAGATCTCCGGCTTGGACATCTTCTCCCGCTGCGCGCGCTCCGCCTCCTCCAGCCAGGCCTCCAGGATGGGCTTCAGGGCCACCATGTTGTTGTGCGACAGCGTCAGGGACTCGAACCTGCAGATGGTGCTCTGGCTCAGGCAGCCCACGCCGGGGATCTTGAGGTTGGCCAGCGCCGAGCCCACGTCCGCCTGCGTCACCCCGAGCTTGATCCGCCTCTGCTTGAACCGCTCCGCGAACGACTCCAGCTCGCGCGGGTCGGGCTCCGAGTCCAGGACGCCGCCCCCCAGGGAGCTGTGGGACAGCGCGTGCTGGTGCATGTTCATGGACTGCTGGTGGTGTTGGTGGTGGTGCTGCATGTGGTTGATGGCCGACATGTGCGCCGCGTGGGCGGTGTGCGACGCCGAGCTGCAGACGTCCGAGCCGGACATGCCTCCCAGGGAGATGCCCGGCGTCAGGTGGTCCAGCAGGTCGTCGTTCAGGCCCTGGGCCGACTGGTGGTGGCCCGGGTGGTGGTGGGAGGTGAGCACGGACGGGTGGTGCAGGTGGCCGGAGGAGGAGTTGGGGGTGCAGGCCATGCTGGTCATGGTGGTCATGGTGTGGTAGGTGGCGTCCGGCTTGAAGGGGTGGCTCTTCTGGGCCACGATGTCCACCGCGGCCAGAGCCTCGGCCCTCTGCAGCAGCGTCTCATCGAAGCCCGCGAAGATGTTGCCCTGGAGCTGCGGACGGAGGCCGGTTAGGGTCAACTGCGTTACAATGATGGAGCACAGAATATTCTTTAATTGATTTTTTTTAGATGAAATCAATAGAAAATCGGTGGAAAAAACAAACCCCATTTAATACATTCCATTTTAGTTTTAATTACAAATTAATCTGGGCAACGAACAAAAATACATGCAGGTTTATTCTTATTTATTTTGTATTTATTTTAAATTGTCTCACGTGGAAGTCTTTTTATTGTCGTTGTTAATCCTTCGAGATTTAATGCAATTAAAATAAGCTTCAAATTCGTCCCAGCAAATGAAATCTAGCGCAACTCCATCACCGGGAGGTGTCAGGCGGCGCGGAGGGATATTCATTTAAAATGCATATTTACGATCTCCTGAATAATTTCTACGGACATCAAAATAAAGACCAGTTTGAAAACGAACGGAGGGAACACACGAGCATCCTCCTTCATCTGGTATCTTCTCGTATCAACTCCTCTTCACCGCGTCCCTGCGCGTCTTTACGCACCGACTCGCTGCCCTATTTTACGCCGCTGCTCCTCTTCCTCCGCGTCACATCCATCTTATTGAATTATACCTGCCAACTGTTTTTTGTTTGTTTGTTTTTGCAGTTCTTTTGTCTCATTCGTTGCACATCACCCCTCTGTGTCCACACAAGACACCTCAACTCTGTTTTCTGACTTTACGCATAACAATATAATTATTTTATCCGAAATGTACATTTTCCTCACTGATGTGTTGAATCTCAAACTTTTAACATCTAAATCATTTGTAAAAAAGTTGTCACGTGGCCCACACCGGGTCATGTGAGACATTGGGGAGGTGGACTCACCGATGCAGAGGGCAGGCAGGCCCTGCGGATCGCCTCCGAGCTGGAGTGCAGAGGGTTGTACTTGGGCTCGTGCAGGATGGGGTGCATGCTGAACGGCTGCTTGCTGTTCATCGACATCATGGTTGCGGTTTAAAAAGTGGGTTTGCTTATTTTTCTGAGGGGTGGAGGAGGAGGTGGGGGAGGAAGGGAGGGGGAAAATGTTCCTGTCCGGTCTTCCTCGGTCCGGCTCCGTCTTTGGGAGAAGTTGCTCTCTTTCTTTTTTTATGAAAAAAAGAAAAAAGTAGAAGGAAAAAAAATAGAAACAAATCCCCAAAAATGCGTTGAGTCGGATTAAAAAAAAGAAAGAAAAACAACCAAACCGGAAACCGAGACGGAGAGGTAACTCCTGCGCTCCTGCGTGCCTCCTGTCTCCTGTGCGCGTGCGGATGACTTCTATGCTAGAGATGCGCTTCGCCTCCAGCTCCTATATCGGAGAGCCGCCTCGCGAGGCGCCCTCCTGATTGGCGGACGCGACCTCCTCGCCCCTCCAGACGCCTCCTCCAATAGCGCGAGGCTTCATCAGCTATAGCCACGCCCCCCACCCCAGCTCTATACCCCCCCCCCCCCAAAAAAAATAATACAAATAAAGCATGTCTGTCTGGCACGAGAGGAGAAGCGAGGAAGGAGGCTGACGGGTTGCACTGTTAATAATAATAATAATAATAATAATAATAATAATAATAATAATAACAATAATAACAATAATAATAATAATAATACTTTAATTATAATAATAATACTTATTATATATATGTATATATGTATTTATATTTGTTAAAATAAGTGAAAATCAAAACCCAAGACACTTCAATGAAAATTAAAATAACTGTATTGTGTTTCAGTTTCCCCCAAATGTCTTAATTGCACAACGCAAATATACTTTAATTGTGTAGTCATTTATTTATTTATCTCTATGTCGCAAGAGATGTGTTGGCCCTCTTACACTCAGAGAACGAAGAGATTGTGTTATTCATTCTTTATGCATCTCTACAGTAACCCGTGATTACAAAACAGCACTAAGACTGGGAGCAATTAATCTGCAGGGTGAGAGAGAGAGAGAGAGAGAGAGAGAGAGAGAGAGAGAGAGAGAGAGAGAGAGAGAGAGAGAGAGAGAGTTATTCAGCTCAAATTATTAATTGATGGAAGACGCGCAGGAATTCCTCTTCTGCCTGAACCCCATTCACTTTCTTGGCAATTAATACATTAATTAATCATTAAGCTTCATTTACTTTGTGGCTGTAGAAAGAACCTCCCCCCCCCCCCCACACACACACACACACACTTCTTTCAATTAAAGAATAAACAGGCCTGAACGGGATCTAAAGAGCGCGAGCAGCAGACGATGAAATATTTACCGACGGACCGCGCGAGGTCAGCGGGCCAGAGGCTGTCAATCAGAGGAGGGGGGTTTCCGGCGGGCAGGCACGCGCGCGACAAGACGGAATAATTACCCCCAATAATCACCCAAAGGCGCTCCCAGGAGGAGGAGGAGGAGGGGAGGAGGGGGGGGGGGGCTCCAGGTAAACCCCCTTTTTGTGGGATTATCAGGCTGTTGCTGTGTAATAAAATAATAATAATAATAATAATAATGATGATGGAAGTAATAATAATAATAATAATGATAATAATAATAATAATAATAATAATGATGATATTAATAATAGTATTAATGATGATAACATAAATAATATAAAAAAATGCATAATATTAAACTATATATATATATATATATATATATATATATATATATATATATATATATATATATATCTTTAAGTAGATTAATTCTGAACCTAATGAAATATAATACATGGAAGCCATTCTTTCTTTAGTATTCAGTTAAATACTAAATACATATATTTCTAATACAGTATTTTCAACTTTTTAGCTAGAAAGAAACAAAAACACTGCTCATATATACACACATATATATATATATATATATATATATATATATATATATATATATATATATATATATATATATTTATTACTGACTTATATATATATATAAAAAAATAAAATAGATGTTTGCCTCATGGATTGATGGTGCAAATGAACTCAGGAGGATCTCATGTGACTCTCTGTCTGCTGGCTTGTTCGTGAAGCGTCTCTCAGCAGCAGCCGAGTCAACAACAACAACAACAACACTAACAACAACAACAACAACAGCAACAACAACACTAACAACAACAACAACAACAGCAACAGGCCCAACAGGCTTCACTGAGGACGATGGTCCTAAAGAACCTTCGTCACGCATCACATGAGGTTCTGTTGCTCCTCCAACGGGATCCTCTTGGATCGTTCAGACAGACGCCTGGAATACGTGGCTCTGAGGATCAGTGTTCTGCTAACTTATTTATATGAGACGCGGTCGTTAACGAGCGTGTTTGGTTACATCATCAACGTGGCTGATTACCAATACCCCACGAGAGGGGAGCCAATGAATTTGTTATTAATATCCAGCAATAATAAGTCCAGTGATGTCAAGCTCGTCTGAGGCTGTTTCATCTATAAAGTTTGATTATTCCCCTAACATATAAACAAAAATGTGTGGTTGAATATCCGTCAAGGTCAAGGTCATCATGGCCTCAGAGCATCAACGGCCTCTTTTCTTTTATGAAGTTGATTTCCAAAACCAAAAGGAGACGTTAGATGAGCGACCGGCTCGTATTTCGTGTACTCTGGGGTTAAACCGGGGGATTCGAACCGACGCCTTAAATGCTCGGCGGCTGCTCGGCGGCTGCTTGGCGTCCGCGCTGTAACTCGGCCTCCCGGCTGAAACCTCAGCCCTCTGGCCGGGCGCCGGGCCGCCGTGTCGGTGTCAGGCGGGACAGGAAACCCGAGCGAGGCCCTTTGTCCCGCCGCGGCCCTCCAGAGGGTCGCGCGGCGCCCGCTCATCAAATATGCAGCGGGGCGCTCCTCCGGGACGGCGTGCGGCGCGTCCGGCCGGGTTGGAGCGAGGGGATTGGTTGAGATGGTTACCGTGGAGACCGCGGGAGTAAAGGACCTCACCGTGAGCGCCTGAGACGTCACATGACCTTCTCGTCTTCTAAAATAAGCTTTCAACTGCGGGGACATGAACTCTGGTATCATACGGTGTTAGGCTCCGCCTCCTGTTGCTCATCATCACAGACAACGTGTCCGTCGCCATCTTGGTTTTATGCAACCAGTGAACAGGAAGTGACCCTATATGACCCGAGAAGGAGCGACGAAGAGACCTGTCGATCACCTTAAGCCCCGCCCCTAAAGCGCCCCCTGCTTCATGGTGTGTGTGACTCTAAATGACATCATAAAGTATAAATGATGACATCATAAAGTATAAATGATGACATCATGCTGTATAGAAGAAGACTTGAAACTAGAGACTGAGACATAAACTCATGTTTACAATGTTTACTGAGGGAATACATCAAGAGAAGTAAAGTCACTATATAGACTTCTATACAACCAGAGGAGCCCCCTGGTGGTCAATAGAGATAATGCAGCGTTAACACAAGAAACATATACTTCTATACAACCAGAGGAGTCGCCCCCTGGGGGTCAGGAGAGAGAATGCATCAACACATGAAGCATAGACTTCTATACAACCAGAGGAGCCCCCTGGTGGTCAGGAGAGAGAATGCAGCTTTAACACAAGAAACATATACTTCTATACAACCAGAGGAGTCGCCCCCTGGTGGTGTGTAGAGAGATGCACTGTGGGTGAGTTTGTGCGTCCGTGAGGTACCAGACCGTTTTGTCCGCTGCGTGTACCGTGAACAATGCAGTGACCGCGTGCACGTGAAGCTATGCACGTGCACGTGAAGCTATGGGCGTGCACGTGAAGCTATGGGCGTGCACGTGAGTGCTGGACGCACTCGGAGGAATCAGACGTCCGGCGAGGCTTTCAGCGAGCAGAACAACATGGCCGCCGCCTCGCCGCACGCTTCTGCCACATTTAGCAAATGGACACCGAAGTGCAGCCCGAAGGACACGCCTCCTCTCCTCGCTGCCTCCTTCCGCCCTCGCCTCCTCCTCTCCTTCCCTCGTCCTCCTCCTCCTCCTCTCTCCGCTTCTCTCCGCTCTGAATAATTGATAGCGAGTAAAATCTGACGTTGTAAACTTTGCGACCGTTCACCAAACTGGCCCCGGGCCGCTCACCCCCCTCACGGGCCCTGCCCCCTCGACGGCCCCGCCCCCGTGTCTAACCACACACTCTTAATGTAATTGTCTGTAGAGCTTCCTTGTAAATATTTCATTGTCTGCCAGCACAAATTAAAGACACGCGCCCGGGAGGAGAAGGTTAGCCTCGGCATGTTCTCACTCCTCCTCCTCCTCCTCCTCCTCCTCCTCCTCCTCCTCCTCCTCCTCCTCCTCCTCCTCCTGGAGTCCTCCGCCCGGGTCGCTCTGGCGGGCTCCGGACCGCCCGGAAGGAGAGAAGTTCTCGTGGCGTCAGACTCCGAGGTGAAAACTCTTCACACCTGAAGGGACGGCGAGTCGGCTTGAAAACACGGAGGTCAAAGGTCACCGGGTGACCCCAGAGATAATGAGTAGGAGAGGAAGGAGGAGAGGAAGGAGGAGAGGAAAGAGTGGAGGAAAATGAAGGACGGAGTAAAGGAAGGAGTCGAGGAAAGAGGAAAGAAAGGAGTAGAGGAAGGAGTAGGGAAATGAAGATGCAGTGATGTCATACCTTCAAAATAAAAGCCCCTCCTCATCGGGCCACGACTTCAACCTTTTTCCAAAACTTGGACGAGGAAGTGAAACAGGAAGTGAAACAGGAAGTAAAACAGGAAGTGAAACAGGAAGTGAAACAAGACCTTTAGAGACCACCAAAGCCGACACTGGGGCCATTAAAGACGTCTTCACTTCCGTTCATCCCTCCAATCCTTCTCCATTTCTCTCCATCTCTCTCCATCTCTCTCCATCTTTCTCCACCTTTCTCCATCTTTCTGCATCTTTCTCCATCTCTCTCTATCTCTCTCCATCTCTCTCCATCTCTCTTCACCTCACTCCACCTCTCTCCACCTCTCTCCATCTCTCCATCCATGTGCAGACATGCACAGTAAAGCGTCGCTCAGCACTTTATTCCTCGTCTTCATCGTTGAGCAGAAGGCGTCCGGTGCTCCGCTCCGCTCTGTTCTTACCTTTCACAATAAAAGCCCGAGACGTATCTCCCCGTGTCACGGTTCGCCGGAGGGAGTTACGATTCTCTCGGAGCGTTTTTGCTAAAAGGTGTGAAGACTTGAAGACGTGAAGACGTGGAGACGTGAAGACGTGGAGACGTGGAGACGTGGAGACGTGGAGACGGACGGAGCGGCGCTCCAGAGTTCAGGAAACACGTTCAGTCTGTTGTGACATTTATTCTGAAATGTTTGATGAATAATTATTTTTTGGGTTGAATCCGACGTTGTTGTTGGTTTGTTTTGCATCTTTTACCTGTGACTTCTCTCACTCTCTACTCCTTCATCTACTCCTTCCTTTACTCCTTCCTCAACTCCTTCCTCAACTCCTTCCTTTACTCATTCCTCAACTCCTTCCTTTACTCATTCCTCAACTCCTTCCTCAACTCCTTCCTCAACTCCTTCCTCTACTCCTTCCTCAACTCCTTCCTCAACTCCTTCCTGTACTCCTTCCTCAACTCCTTCCTCAACTCCTTCCCCTAGTCCTTCCTCTATTTCGTCCTCTACTCCTTCTTTTACTCATTCCTCTGCTCCTTTCTTTCCTCACACCTCGACTCCTTCCTCGACTCTTTCCTGTACTCCTTCCTCTACTTCTTTCTTTTCTCATTCCTTAACTCTTCCCTCAACTCCTTCCTCTACTCCTTCCTCTTCTCCTTCCACACCTCCTTCCTATCCTCCGTCCTCTACTTCTTTCTTTCCTCATTCCTTAACTCTTTCCTCCCTCCTTCCTCTCCTCCGTCCTCTCCTCCGTCCGCCGACGAAGTGAAGAAATGCAAATGGAGAAGAAAAAAAGCGCAGGAGAGAAAACGGGGATGAGAAAACAAAGAGCGAGAAGCCGAGATGGGGTCTGACAGAACGAGAGGACAGTAAAGGAGACGGAGGGAGAGAAGACGTCTTCTGGGTCGATAGATTAACTGAGTGCTCATGAATTATGAATCCGGCCTGCAGCACTCGCCATGAAGGAGGGAGCGGCGGGCGGAGCGGCGAGTAAAAGCTTCACGACCGCGGGCCTGTTTACTCCCGTCGCCACGGGGACCGCCGGACCGGCCCGGGTACCAGGCAGGGTCGCCACGGAAACCAAGCCCCACCCAAAACCCGCCCGGCAACATGCGGCCGGCTCGACGGAGTAAAGGAAGGAGTCGAGGAAAGAGGAACGAAAGGAGTAGAGGAAGGAGTTAAGGAATGAGGAAAGAAAGGAATTAGTAGAGGAATGAGTAAAGGAAAATGAAGGACGGAGTAAAGGAAGGAGTCGAGGAAAGAGGAAGGAGTAGAGGAAGGAGTCGAGGAAGGAGTAGAGGAAGGAGTCGAGGAAAGAGGAAAGAAAGGAGTCGAGGAAGGAGAAGAGGAATTAGTAGAGGAATGAGTAAAGGAAAATGAAGGACAGAATGAAGGAAGGAGTCGAGGAAAGAGGAAGGAGTCGAGGAAGGAGTCGAGGAAAGAGGAAAGAAAGGAGTAAAGGAAGAAGTCGGGGTAGGAGAAGAGGAATTAGTAGAGGAATGAGCAAAGGAAAATGAAGGACGGAGTAAAGGAAGGAGACGAGGAAGGAGTCGAGGAAAGAGGAAAGAAAGGAGTAGAGGAAGGAGTCGAGGAAGGAGAAGAGGAATTAGTAGAGGAATGAGTAAAGGAAAACGAAGGACGGAGTAAAGGAAGGAGTCGAGGAAAGAGGAAAGAAAGGAGTAGAAGAAGGAGTCGAGGAAGGAGAAGAGGAATTAGTAGAGGAATGAGTAAAGGAAAACGAAGGACGGAGTAAAGGAAGGAGTCGAGGAAAAAGGAAAGAAAGGAGTAGAAGAAGGAGTCGAGGAAGGAGAAGAGGAATTAGTAGAGGAATGAGTAAAGGAAAATGAAGGACGGAGTAAAGGAAGGAGTCGAGGAAAGAGGAAAGAGGAAAGAAAGGAGTAGTGGAAGGAGTCGAGGAAGGAGCAGGAAAATGAAGATGCAGTGATGTCATACCTTCAAAATAAAAGCCCCTCCTCATCGGGCCACGACTTCCGCTCGACCAACACGACTCACGACGTCGGCATCGGGCATTCGGCCTTTTTCCAAGTCTTGGACGACGAGGAAGTGAAACAGGAAGTGAAACAGAAAGTGAAACAGGAAGTGAAACAGGAAGTGAAACAGGAAGTGAAACAGGACGTTTAGAGACCACCAAAGCCGACACTGGGGCCATTAAAGCCGTCTTCACTGAGGCCGAGATACCAGACGGGGTCGCCACGCCATTTTGAATATATCAAAATAAAAACAAATAATAAACAATGCCACGATAAATTCTTCTGCTCCAAAGAATCCTTGAAAGTCTCCAGTGGAATTATTTGATTATTTGTATTTTCTGTTGCTTGTTTTTTCTCCGTGAGACATAAAAACTTCAGGAGTACGTCTTCAATAAAATCATCGAGGGATGAGAATATATTATGTTCTAAATCTATAACTTTCACGATGTTTGAATACACGATTGATTCATTATCTTGTGTTTCATTTCCAAACGTTTCCAGCATAGAAATGTGAACATTTGATAAAAAACATGCTTCAAAACACTTGTTTCCTTTATTTTATTTTACATATTATAACCAACGTTTTCTTTCAGAGGGAATTTGGATTTCTGGTTTTATCGCTGCATAAATATGAAAATACTGTCGACGGACATAAAAAAATCAATTTCCACCATGTTTTTAGTAATAAAACATATAAATGCGGTTGTGAGTGATGTCTGAACAAACCGCTCCGGAACCGACAGAATATATTTAGGAAGGAAAGTGTAAAGTTTGGGGGATGAAGTTGAGATTTATGGATCAGAGTCTGAGAACAACAGAACGTCCTTTGGAGAGATCAAAGTCACGTTCCCAGTTTGAATATAAATACCGTGACTTTGCATTTTAGTCCATTTTGTGTGTCAATTTTTTAAACCAATTATTTTTATTTTTACTTCTACTTCCTCCTCGTGACGCAGAGGCAGAAAAACACGAAATAAAAAGACATCGGACGTCCGACCCGTTACGCTGCGTTGAGAATATTAGCTTTACTCGCTTGACTATTTGTGGCTTTTTTGCATCATTAGCGCCTTAGAAGGGGCGGAGCTTATAGGGGGCGGGGCTTATAGGGGCGTGGCTTATCTCTGTGTCTTTACTCCGTGGAAACAGTTATCATTTCCTTTATCCACCGTGAAGAACAAACCACTAGTTCTGCTCTATACTCGTTGAGGACGTCGTACAAACATCGGAACTTCTAACGCCCTCGTGTTCGGGTTCATAGCATTAATATAATATTTATATATATATATATATATATATATATATATATATATATATATATATATATATATCTTTATACATGACATCACCCGTAGGTGACGTCTGAATGTCTCTTCCAGCTCTTCTAGAGCAGTAGTTAGATTCACCAGCGGCGGAGCGTCTCAACGCCGATTGGTTTTCGCAACTCGGCGTCGGGCAAATTTTTCGGCCAAAGTCGAAATATTTAGACTTGAGGCAAACGGCGAGAATTATTTCTCGCCGCGCAATTTGCGTCATTGTAACGAGAGTCGGGAATAAGGGCTGCGAACGGGATCAAAGAGACTCTGGACCGGTGAACTTTGACCTTTTGTAAATGCAACCATCGGGGGTCTCCACTGGTTGCCGCCTCCCCTCTACTCCCGAGCTTCCCTCTGCGACGGCGTGTCGGGACCGGGCATCAAACAGCCCCCCCCCCCCCCCCCCCGGAGATCCACCGCTCCGCGCTCATCTCCATACAAACTAGATCCTCCTCTTCCCTCCTCTGTAGCTACAAGAAAACAAAGGGAAGTAAACAAAACAAAATGATCGCACGCCGAACGAGAACAACAAGCAGCGCACGCCGCCGATGAACATTAACCCGTTTCTTTTGGTGTCTAACTCGTGTCTCGGGTGTCTGGGGACTGTGTGTGGGTGTGTGTGTGTGTGTGTGTGTGTGTGTGTGTGTGTGTGTGTGTGGGGGAATCAGAAGAGATGTGTCAGAGCTATTTGAAGAAGCTTTGTTTCAGCTCTGCTCCCAGATGTACGAACGCCCTTCAAACGCATCGCCGCACACACACACACTCACACGCTCACACGCTCACACACTCACACACACACACACACACACACACACACTCACACTCACACACTCACACGCAGCTTCATCATCAGCTGGTGCGTCAACGGTGAAAACAGAGGGAACACTTCCCCAACGGCAAAGAAGAGAAAGAGTTTTTAACGATTGCTTGAGGCGTTCTTTTGTCAAATAAAAGAAAAATACATGATGCACTAATTAGTATATATTATTAAAAATGAAAATCCAGAAAAATTACATCATACGTCGTTTAGCTAACCCTTTAAGCCAAAGTGACTTCCATCATGTCACATTCGTACACAGTAGAACGGCTACAGGAAGCAAAGTGCCTTGCTCAAGGACACATTGACCAGTCCAGGGATTGAACCGCCAACTCCCTGATTGAAAGAGGGACCTGCTGACCGCCGACCCACCGTGACCCAAACCACCGCCCAACGGTTCAGGAAAAGATTGTGACTTTTGTTTTGGGAAAACTTTGTACGTTTGGAGGTGACGTGATTTATAAATTAACGCTGACTCGTCGTTTTTTCACGCCTGTGTGAAAGTCGACTCCGCTCTGCCCGGCGACTGACGGCGCCGATCGGTTTACTTCGCCGTACGCCGGACCCCGCGGCGGTGTTCTGACGAGACCACCGGGTTATCTAACCGGACCGCCGAGACCTCCCCAACATCCAAATGAGGGAGAAACCTCGTCTTCTTTTCAAAAGATGGCAGCGAGCGAGACAGAAAACCGATCAGACGGATCTCGGGAGCGGGACTCTTCCTCTCGCTCTTTCATTTAGCGAACTCTTCATCACCGCCTCGGCCTTGCCAGAGGCCGTTTGTGCTTATTTCCTCAGATATAGATCCGCTGCTGATTGGCCGGCCGCTCCCGTTGCATCGAGATCACGAACGTGGACGGTGAACGTCTCCCGTCTCTGTTGTCGTTGAGTGTCTGTGAACTCGTCTTCAAATAGAACCGGTAACCATGGGGACCGGAACAGATCTCGTCCTGGTTCATGGAATAAAACTTTACCGCTTACCGTTTTGGTTGGTCGGTCGATAATAACTATTGAATAACTTCAAACAACTATCAAATAATATCAAATAACTATCAGATACGTATCAAATATTATCAAATAAATATCAAATAATATCAAATATTATCAAATAACTATCAAATAACTATCAAATAATATCAAATAAATATCAAATATGATCAAATAACTATCAAATAATATAAAATAATCTAAAATAAATCTAAAATAAATCTAAAATAATATAAAATAAATAACAAATAATATCAAATAAATATCAAATAATCTAAAATATTATCAAATAATTATCATATAATATCAAATAAATATAAAATAAGATCTAATAAATATTTACTAGATATATATTAAATATAAAATAAATATCAAATAACCATCTAATGTATTTCTGGGACATGTGGACCCCCTGTGTCTTCGTGGGGGTGAGACACTTCACCAGTTAACCCCTCTTCACGTGATGGACCCACTGGGAATCAAACCCAACACCCCCCCCCCCCCCCTGACATTGTTAGCAACACAAGACCATATATGAATGAATGAATGAATATACTGTATGTGTGTGTGTGTGTGTGTGTGTGTGTGTGTGTGTGTTGCATTCAGGTCTCGCTTGCACCGCGGGGCTCCAGCTGGTGCGGCGTGGGGAGTTTCTTTGTGTCCCCTGAACTCAACCCCCCCCCCCCACCCCGTCTCCTCACTAACAGGATTAGAGGACGGGAAGGTGCTCGCTCGGCAGACCCCGGGACGTTTGCGAGAGACAGAAAGCGATAGAGGTGGTCTCTGTGTGTGTGTGTGTGTGTGTGTGTGTGTGTGTGTGTGTGTGTGTGTGTGTGTGTGTGTGTGAGAGAGAGAGACCGTGGGCTTAGTGGGAAATCTCTCATGTATGTAGCTCTGATGGACCCCAAAAGCTTTGAGACGGTGGCCCCCGAGGGACAAGAGACACAACTGGGAGTCCATGTGTCCATGTGTGTGTGTGTGTGTGTGTGTGTGTGTGAGCTCGCTGTGGGTGTTTATTTAACAATGTATTAAATACAACGGTGATCGTTATTAAAGCGTTGTGTTTGGGATGTTACTCTAATTTCTTGTACATAAATATAATAATAATAATCATTTTGATGTGTGGGTTTTTTTCTTCTTTTTTTACGTACACTTGACCTTTTGACCGGGAAACCACATCCCTAAGGAAATTAATAAAGTCACTATGATTGTCCTGAATGAATACAAATCAGACAAAATCACCAGTACCCCCCCCCTTTCTCCCTTAAAATAAACACAATATAAATCAAACTCCAGCTGCTCCTCATTTTTGGTGGAAAAAACAATCGAATATTGAAATGAAGACGTTGACTTGGACACATATGAATATAAACATTGAATACATCGATTCATATGCCATGAAAGACCAGGTGTATTTCCAGGTGTATTTCCTTTTATGCTATACATAAAGCATTAATCTCTCAAACTTCCATCCAGCATCTGGGCGAAGATATCAACGTTTCCTAAAATGACGATCCGTATCACATCTTACGAAAAGGTACCCCTCGTCTTTCGAGAAAATCCTGAAACAGGTCCGTTCTTGCTTTTTACATGAATACGGTCTTTCCGCCAGAGGTTTAGGTTCAAGTCTCATAACTATGTGGTTAAATTTGGGAAAAGATCCCCAAAAACCAATGACACCACGGGGCTCTGACACCCTCGTTCCTGTGAGGAAGCCTCTTCGGCCAGAAAGCGTTGTTACACAACCCGCAGGTTCACGCCTGCATGTATGTATGAGATTGACTTTCCCATGAATGCAATATTGTCACAGGCTTTACAAGATGGGTTGAGGAGGAGGAGGAGGAGGAGGAGGGTTTCTCTCCGAGGGGAATGGGGTTGCCTGGAGCGTCGGTCATGGGAAGAGAGCGTCACACGCTCCGCTAACACTCTCGTCAATAAGTGAGTGGGTATCCATTCAAGGCTTCATTTCTTTTTAACTCAATTTTTTTTTTTATGTACCGGACGTGCATTGAAATAGAAAGTATATGCAAAGAGCATTTAAAGAGTCACATGTTGGCATTAAAGGAGTTGGAAGTGTCAATTTGCTGCAGTTTCTGTAATTTTCGACACTTCTTTTATCTCGTTGTCCCCTTGACGGGCCCACATATCGTTAGTTTTTACACATTATTAAATACACTTCACGGCCTTTACAGTGGATATTCTTTTGATAAATAATTACTTCTCTGGAAGAACCCTGAAGCTTTTTTTGAATGACCTTTTTTCTCCGACAGTGAAATAAATACATTGCGGCGTTCCACAAGGAAGCTGCTCGGGGCCGCTCACATTTCAGACCTATTTCTATATATGATTTCCCTCGTGTCGATATGAATACGGTAATCCTGAACGCAGAGGACTCCACATATAATAAATAGGTGAAGATCTTTATATATTTGGGTTGTTCAATCTTTCAGGTTTTTGGGATTTGTGTGATTTTAAATTGTAGTGATTGTGTTGGTGTGGAGCTCCCGGGGATCCAAATAAAGAAAATTAATTCACATCAGGACATCTCCTATATCCTGATCCACATCTGGACATCTCCTATATCCTGATCCACATCTGGACATCTCCTCTATCCTGATCCACATATGGACATCTCCTATATCCTGATCCACATCTGGACATCTCCTTCATCCTGATCCACATCTGGACATCTCCTACATCCTGATCCACATCTGGACATCTCCTCTATCCTGATCCACATATGGACATCTCCTACATCCTGATCCACATCTGGACATCTCCTATATCCTGATCCACATATGGACATCTCCTACATCCTGATCCACATATGGACATCTCCTATATTCTGATCCACATCTGGACATCTCCTACATCCTGATCGATGTACGTTGGTGCTCCGGAAAAGTAGCAAATTCAACACGTCGTCTTCCCGGATTGGACCATGTGTGTATTGGTTATACTTCTATCTCCTCTCAGGTGTGTGTGTCCACTAATTACACACCGTGATGTGTGTGTGTTGCGGTTAAGTCCGGCTTGTCAAACACCGGTGATGAATTCTAATATCTTCTCCCTTGTAAAAAGTGACTTCACCCCAAACTCTGTGGAAGCTCTGCGGGATCGTCCACCGGATCGTCATGCAACAGATGTTCCCCCGAGTAACGATGTCCGACCCGGGGGTCCGCCCCGCGCCCTCGGGCCCCCGGGTTCCTCCAGACGGCCGTACCTGCCAGGACGGGAGGGCCCGGCGCTCTCATTACAGCTACAATGAAATAATGATGAACGCCGCGCCGAGACCTCATCACAGGAATATCTATTGTATTATTTATTCAGCCGGTCCCCTGGTTCAGGGGGAGAGAACACATATAAACTTGCAGCCTCGCTCCTCTCCTCCTCACTCAGGCTCCTGTTTGCTGCTCAAAGCAGAGGCGCTCTCTCTCTCTCTCTCTCTCTCTCTCTTTCTATCTTTTTTTTTCCATCCTTGTTTTTTCTTCCGAGATGAGGCGCAGGGAGCATCCTCCGGGGCCCCGAGGCCTCAACGCCGCTCCGGCCTGCCAGCCGTGGACACTCTGCACTCGCCCTCCTCTTTATTTTTTTATTGGCCCTCTCTCTTGTTTTTCAACTTGATTTGACCAAAGGACGACAAACAACCAGCTACTGGGGGATCCGTGCGATGCCCTCTCTGATTCTACGGACGCGCTTCGGCCCGGGAGAGACGTTGACGGCATGTGAAGGACGTAGACGGGGCTCGTGTGCTATTTTTCAAACGGCTGCAGGCCACCCCCCCCCCCCCCCCCCCCCCCCCCCCGGGTCCGGGCCGCGGGGATAATGTTGCACGGCGGCCACACGGACGGCTGAAGGGAAACTTTTGTTTGGCAGAGCGCTGAAGGGTCACGGAGGACCGGCGCCGCCCGCAACAGCATGCACGCCGCACAATGGGCCTCATTCAGGGGCCCGCTGGATGCGGAGGTGGTGCGCGAGTCGATGGCCAACAAAGAAGGGGAGAGAGAGAGAGAGAGAGAGAGAGAGAGAGAGAGAGATGACAGCTGCATCATGGGGATCAGGAGGAGGCGTCGCCCGGGGCACAACAGGTGAGTGATGCTGACTGTCCGGCTGGTGGACTGGAAGCACTGAGCGGTGGCTAATCATTACTGATTGGCTCTCATAGAGGGGGGAGGGGGGATGGGGGGATGGGGGGATGGGGGGGGGGGTCCAAAAAACAATCAACACTGGGGTCACGGCGATGCTCACGAAGTTCACCGACGCATGAACACTCAACAAGGAGGAAAGTGTTAGCATGAAGCTAAGTGACGACGAGGCCCAAGAGAACGCTTATGGCCACATGTATTATATACTTGTTTATTCTTTCATTTATTTATTATTTATTCAGTTTCAACTCAAATATGCTTGTTTTGTTAATCTTTTTTAAAAGACACATTTACTCTAAGTGTGTGATGTCAGCTGATCTGCACAAAACCAACACTTTTTATATCTTTAATAATAATAACAATAATACGGTGGGCATTTCCATCTTGACAACCTGCTTTTATTAAAAAAAGGCGTTCAATTAATTCTTATTTAAATGTGCTAATGCATACATGTGTGTGTGTGTGTGACATTTATCTTATAATTAAATATATATATTATTTAACTTTTTCAAAAGACGCATTTAAGTATAAGTGCAATATGTGTTATATAATTACTAATAATAACAATAATAACATGGGTACTTACTTTACTAAAAGGCATCCAAAGCATTTTTGTTTTAATGTGTGTGTGTGTGTGTGTGTGTGTGTGTGTGTGTGTGTGTGTGTGTGTCACTTCATTAAGACTCATCCCATCAGGACGTTTCTTTCATTCACGACTTATTTCACAGTTCTCTCTATACGGAGAAATGCAGTGATTCAGGCTCTGAATGCGTGAGGAGATCTTTTAACTTTAAAGTTTAACTCGCGGCCTTCATCCCCGTCAGAGCGCCGTGCCGTGAGCCGATTCCCCGTCGGCCGAGTCTCTCCTCGGTTTCCTCCGGCGGTGCAGAAGCTCTGCTGGGACAGTCGGGGCGCTGCTTGGGACGCCAGAGAGAGAGCGCCCCATCAATAATGCAGAATGTTTCCGTGGTAACCGCCTGGCAACCGAGGGCGCAGCGCCTGCATCCTGTGTGGGGAGCGAGAGAGAGAAAGAGAGGGAGTGATGGAGGAGAGAGAGAGAGAGAGAGAGAAGTGGGTGAGAGATAGAGGCTTCTGGAAAGGAGGATGAAGGCCGGAAGAGTGAGAGAGGAGCGGTCAGGAAGAGATGGAAAGATAAAAAGGGTGGTGTGTTTATTTATGTGTGGCGGCTCATCGGTTTTCCAACTTCACAGAGCAGTGTGCACCTGTAGAGAGAGTGTGTGTGTGTGTGTGTGTGTGTGTGTGTGTGTGTGTGTGTGTGTGTGTGTATCACATGACATAAGATTTGATGATTTATGGCTATTTTAACCAAAGCGGAGTCAATTCACCAGCATGATCCTTTAAATCTGCTCCTCCTCTTCCTCTAATAGTTATATGATGAAGACGGATATCTGCGTATGGAGGCGATTAGCGTAGCTTAGCATAATGACTGGCAACCAGTGGAAACTGCTAGCCTAGTTGTCTGAGTTTAAATTCACCTTCTAACGTACTTAAAGTTTAGATGATTTAACACAACAGTTGTGTGTATGTATGTGTGTGTGTGTGTGTGTGTGTGTGTGTGTGTGTGTGTGTGTGTGTGTGTGCATCCAGCAGGCCGGTTAGAGATTCTCTCTCTGTTTAAAACATTCATCACTCCCCTCCTCCCCTCATTTGTACCAGTGAATTATTAAACCCTCACCTGTTTTTTAATTATTCACATAGTTGATACCTGCCTCTCTCCTCGGGGTTGGAGGCTCCTCTTCGCTCCTCTTCGCTCCTCTTCGTCAACTCAACTTGAACTTGGTGCTTCGTCAGTTTGTTTAAAACCAGCCGTGTTTAAATATATGGGGGCGCTGAAGCGTTAGTGATGCTTGACACCCGCGAAGGAAACAGAGGTTGGAGGGAGCATAGGGAAGAGGAAACATAGGGCAGAGGAAAGGGCCCAGGAAACATAGGGCTGAGGAAACATAGGGCTGAGGAAACATAGGGATGAGGAAACATAGGGCAGAGGAAACATAGGGCTGAGGAAACATAGGACTGAGGAAACATAGGGCAGAGGAAACAGGGCAGAGGAAACATAGGGCTGAGGAAACATAGGTTTGAGGAAACATAGGGATGAGCAAACAAAGGGCGGAGGAAACATAGGGCTGAGGAAACATAGGACTGAGGAAACATAGGACTGAGGAAACATAGGGCGGAGGAAACATAGGGATGAGGAAACATAGGGATGAGGAAACATGGCAGAGGAAACATAGGGCTGAGGAAACATAGGGATGAGGAAACATAGGGCTGAGGAAACATAGGGTGGAGGAAACAGGGATGAGGAAACATAGGGATGAGGAAACATGGCAGAGGAAACATAGAGCAGAGGAAACATAGGGCTGAGGAAACATAGGGCGGAGGAAACATGGGGATGAGGAAACATAGGGATGAGGAAACATGGCAGAGGAAACATAGGGCTGAAGAAACATAGGGCAGTGGAAACATAGGGCAGAGGAAACATAGGGCTGAGGAAACATAGGGCAGAGGAAACATAGGGCTGAGGAAACATAGGACTGAGGAAACATAGGGCAGAGGAAACATAGGGCTGAGGAAACATAGGGAAGAGGAAACATAGGGCTGAGGAAACATAGGGCTGAGGAAACATAGGGATGAGGAAACATAGGGCAGAGGAAACATAGGGAAGAGGAAACATAGGGCTGAGAAAACATAGGGCAGAGGAAACATAGGGCTGAGGAAACATAGGGATGAGGAAACATAGGGCTGAGGAAACATAGGGCGGAGGAAACAGGGATGAGGAAACATAGGGATGAGGAAACATGGCAGAGGAAACATAGGGCAGAGGAAACATAGGGCTGAGGAAACATAGGGCTGAAGAAACATAGGGCGGAGGAAACATAGGGATGAGGAAACATAGGGATGAGGAAAGATGGCAGAGGAAACATAGGGCTGAGGAAACATAGGGCAGTGGAAACATAGGGCAGAGGAAACATAGGGCTGAGGAAACATAGGGATGAGGAAACATAGGGATGAGGAAACATAGGTCAGAGGAAACAGGGCGGAGGAAACATAGGGCAGAGGAAACATAGGGCTGAGGAAACATAGGGATGAGGAAACATAGGGCAGAGGAAACATAGGGCTGAGGAAACATAGGGATGAGGAAACATAGGGATGAGGAAACATAGGACTGAGGAAACATAGGGATGAGGAAACATAGGGCAGAGGAAACATAGGGCTGAGGAAACATAGGGATGAGGAAACATAGGGATGAGGAAACATAGGACTGAGGAAACATAGGGATGAGGAAACATAGGGCAGAGGAAACATAGGTTTGAGGAAGATAGGGTGATGTCACTCCTCTTGTGTGTGTGTGTGAGTGTGTGAGTGTGTGTGTGTGTGTGTGTGTGTGTGAGTGTGTGTGTGTGTGTGTGTGTGTGTGTGTGTGTGTGTGTGTGTGTGTGTGTCCGGGTGATTAAGGCTGTGTTATTGATTGGCGGACCACTTGCATCCTCATGAATAATTCCTCTCCTCTCAGGACGAAGCCGCGCCTCCTCTGATGCATCTTTCATGTTTTTCTCGACCTTAATTAAATTCGTACGACGATTTCTTATTTACGAGTTCTCGAGGAAAAATCAACAGATGTGCAAACCGCTGGAGGCCGGCGGGAAAACACCCGCGTATCAAAGAGGGGAGACCCGTCTATGACCGGCCGGCTGGTTCCACCAGGCGGAACACGTTCCACGCTCTGACCTAAAGTTTATGAACGGAAACAAAGCAGAATATTAATATTATTTATCTGTTAAATCTCAGAACACGTCGGAGCATGACTAACATTTACACATCGAACAGTAAGAATGGGGTCTCCACCCCAAAGGAAACATGGAGGTGCCATGTGGAACCGGAAAAGGTCCTTCAAAGTGATGCCATAGAGGAGCCAATTTTGGTTCCACGAAGAACCTTTCAAACCAGGGTTCTTCAAGGAACCATCTCCTTGAAGTGTTCTTCAATAACCTATAAAGGTGTCTCAAAGAACCTTCTGGAAATGGTTCTTTAAGGCACCATATCTGGTTCCATAAAGAACCTTTCAAACCAGGGTTCTTTGAGGAACCATTTCCCCTAAAGAGTTCTTCAATAACCTACAAAGGTGTCTCATAGAACCTTCTGAAAATGGTTCTTTAAGGCACCATTTCTGGTTCCACAAAGAACCTTTCAAACCAGGGTTCTTTGAGGAACCATTTCCTTAAAGAGTTATTTAAGGAACCTATAAAGGTGTCTCAAAGAACCATAGAAGTTAGTTCTTTAAGGCACCATTTCTGGTTCCACAAAGAACCTTTAAAATCAGGGTTCTTTAAAGAAGCATTTCCTTAAAGAGTTCTTCAAAGAACCGATACAGGTGTCTCAGAGAACCTTCAACACATGGTTCCTCAAGGTGCCATATCTGGTTCCACAAAGAACCTTTCAAACCAGGGTTCTTTGGAGAACCGTTGCCTTAAAGAATTATTTAAAGAACCTATATAGGTGTCTCAAAGAATCTTACAAATTGGTTCTTTGAGGCACCATTTATGGTTCCACAAAGAACCATTCAAACCAGGGTTCTTTAAATAACCTTTTCCTTAAAGTGTTCTTCAAAGAACCTATACAGGTGTCTCAAAGAACCTTCAACAAATGGTTCTTCAAGGTGCCATATCTGGTTCCACAAAGAACATTTCAAACCAGGGTTTCAAACCAGGGCCCCCTGGTGGAAGGAATGGGAACACAATGTTTTCAGAGGGTCTTCTGCATCAGTTTAAGACCCTCAATTAAAGAAACGTTGTTAATTAAAGAAACGTCCACTTCCTAAAGTAAACAAGTAAACAGCTGACGGACACTTCCAGCTTCCATGGTTTCTTTACACGTTGTTTTCTACTTTAAATTTTTTTTTTTATATGAACTATAAAAATGTATTATCTTGATTTTCATCCATCCTGCCATCTTTTATTTTATTTTTTAAAGCATTACATCATCGCGTCTTCAGTTGTTTTTGTTGTTTCTCCAACACTGAACGTATCAGATGTCCGTTCCCACGGCGCCTCGCCTCGCTTTTCGACGAAGAACTCGGGACCTCCGACGCGTCATTTAAAAACACTCACACACACACACACACACACACACACTGGAGGCCGGATGTGAGGGGGGGGGGGGGGCGATAGGGGGATCAAAGTGTCTCTAAGCGTTTTCCTGCCTGTGAAGTCGGTCGCTCGGCCTTCTGGGAGCTTCTGCCGCCCGTTTGATGCCTTTGAGACGGACCTCATCCATATTGCATCGTCCCCACCATGAGCTGTGATCGCTGCTCATAGAGACATACAGGGGGGGGGGGGGGGGGGGGGTTAGGAAGAGGAGTAGAGGAATCGGAGGTGATGAGAAGGAGACAGGGAGGAGGGGGAAAGGATGGAGACAAGTTGAGCGGCAAGAGGAGAGGAGGAAATGGAGAGGAAGAGGAGGAACACTGGGAGAGGAAGATTAAAAAAACATAAAAACGAAAGAGAGACGCTTTTATCTTAAATGACGCTCCCGAGTCATCTTTCTCCAACACACACACACACACACACACACACACACCATCAACCTCCTGTCCCTCTGCATTAGGAGCTGCCTGGGGGCATGCGAGGCTCAGAGATACTTGAGAGAGAGAGAGAGAGAGAGAGAGAGAGAGAGAGAGAGTAGAGTGGTGGATGGGGGGGGGGGGGTTATCGGTCTGTTAAGAGCCGTCATTTAAATGGAGGTTAGCCCAGGGAGCGAATGGGAGGCGCCCCCCCCCCCCCCCCCTCCGTCACGTGGCGTGGAGGGGTCGGACCGTCAGAGGGTTCTTGGTCGCCGAGCGATGACGTCGTCTCCTCGGCGACGCTTGGATTCTTACGGCGAGTCTCAAAAACAATCGTTTACGATCCGGTTCAGGTCCTCTTGAACTTTGATGAAGCCCAACGTGTGAATTCAGACGCTCAGCGTTCTAGATTGAGCTGAAAAGCTTCTAGATTCACAGGAGAGGCGTTCACTGACCTGCTTCATGTGGGAGAATTGAGCGTTAAACAAAGACTTTGTTTCATGCAAACACAAACACGTTGGCTTTGAGGAGAGGGCAACAGGAAGTGCTTTGGGGTCTGAACTGTGGCCTTCAGGGTCTGGACTGTGGCCTTCAGGGTCTGGACTGTGGCCTTCAGGGTCTGGACTGTGGCCTTCAGGGTCTGGACTGTGGCCTTCAGGGTCTGGACTGTGGCCTTCAGGGTCTGGTCCTCAGAACGGCTTATCCAGACAGAAGACGGGTCCTGCAGTCCCTAAACGTCCCCCTGATGTTTTTGAGAAGGCGTGTTTATATTTTAGACACGTTTAAAAAATGTTGTCCCTATTTTCCCACAATGCAATCTGTCCAGCTTCCCACCGCCAGCCGTCCACCGCTTATATAATTCGGCATGTTTTCCATGAACTTTATTTTAGGTTTAGTCTGATCTCAAAATCCTGCTTCTAAATTATTTTTATGTTTTTTACATGAAAAAAACAAACAATAAATTACATAAGCGAGTTTGATTTTCCTACAACTCGACTCAACAGAGCCACGTTAAGATCCTGCTAAGATAAAACGATAATATGTATCAACAACATATTTAAAAATGGGATTAAATACTATGACAAAGTGTACAAATAACTCCCTCATACTATGTATTTCTGTTTTTTTTGTCGCCGTTCATGTAAATACAAAGTTCCACTCAGGGAGAGAGATGGAGGAGGGGAGGGGGGAGGGGGAGGGGGAGGGGGAGGGGGGGGGGATGATGGGGTCTTTAGTGGTTGTGTGATCTCAGCCACCAGCTCCACAGCTGGTGCACCAGCAGGCAGCCCGGCCCGGCCATATGCTGCCGGGGCGCTCCCATTATCCTCGGTGGAGGCCCCCCACCCAAAGCCACCTCCACGACTGTGCTCTCATACTCCTCCTCCTCATACTCCTCATCCTCCTCCTCCTCCTCCTCCTCCTCCTCCCCCCCTATGCACCACTCCTCTCACCACACAGCTACTCCTGTGGTTAAGCATATGTATACCTTGTTGTATCAAAATGTCTTTATTGTTGTTTTCTAAATCGGATGTTTGGGGGTTTGTAGAATCCCACGACAACTTTGTTTGTTTATTTGTTTGTTTGTTTGTTTGTTGATTTCCTCTTCAGAAAAAGTCCCGAGAGTCGAAGTTAAAAGAGGAATCGGGTCTGAAGACGCTGACGTTGGTCGTCGGGATTCAAACCACCAGTTAGTTCTGAAAGACTTTCAAAATAATTGATGTGGTATTGTTAAATATATTTATATTTGCATATGTGCACATATCCAGTCCTAACAGCTTAAGAACAACCTCCATGTAACGCCGTGGGGAAGGAAGCCGGGCGCGCCGCCCCTTTAAGAGACCGACAGGAAGTCAGAACAATACTATCAAAAAACTTAATGAATCTTCATGGAAGAAATATAATAATAAAGCATATTCTGCTCCCTCGCCCTCCCTCGCCCTCCCTCGCCCTCCCTCCCTCTCAGCGTTTACCCTCAGGCCCTTCTCAGCCCCCCCCTGTCCTGTGTGGCCCCTGTCGGCAGCTTGGGGTCAGCTACACTTTCACAATTCCTGCTCTCACTGCTGTCACCTATCTACTTAGCTGTGCCCCCCTACACACCGAGCCACATAACCATACCGCCGATGCACCCGGTCGCCCCCCCCCCCTCTGCATTCAGAATGGCCATTATCCAGTCTTTGTGTATTCTTGTTTTTTTTTGGTATCTGTACATAAATAATGGAGACAAAAAATATTTCATGTAAATAAACAAAAGTAATAGTGTTGTTTTTAATTTATTATTATTATTGTTTTCATTAGAAATATGATTTAATTCATTTAAATGTATTTATTTATTAAACTAATTTGTTTACGCTATATATTTTGTATGTTTTTAATTAAAATGTACGTGTATTTATCTATTTCTTTTAAATGTTGATTTTTCAGATTTTTGACCTTTGGTTTTGGTATCTTGGAAAATATTATACACATTATTATATATGTGTGTTCTTCTTTAGCAGGTGGAATAGACAAGTGATAGTTTGAATTGTAT
>CM070088.1:20057063-20067063 GCA_036178185.1 Liparis tanakae
TTCTTTATATATAAATATATATATATACATGTATACATATATATATATATATAGATAGATATCAATATATATATATATATATATATATATATATATATATATATATATATATATTACTCCAGTGACATGCTTTTTGGCATTATATATGTACTATACTATATGTATATGGAATAATATATATATATATATATATATATTCTTTATATATATATATGGAGTAATATATATATATATATATATATACTGTATTACTCCATACATGTATGTATATATTACTTCATATATATATATATATATATATATATATATATATATATATATATATATATATATATATATATATATATATATATATATTACTCCGGAGACATATTTTTCACATCGTTATGTGCGTTCTGTCTTTTCAAAGAACGTCCATCATTTTTCAAATATCTTTGGATTGGACTCGTCCACCTGCCTCTTCATCCGTCCTGCTTCAGGATTACACCGATTACACACACATAACATGTGTGGAATGTAAAGATGCTAAAAAAGATGCGCTGTTCAGAGGTAACACATCATCATAATATGAATTTAGAATATTGGGACCTCATTGTGTACCCTATGAGAAAGTTAGTCCCCACCATGAGACTATGTACACATTGTATGACCCCACAGCATCAGTAATATAAACACACACACACACACACACACACGCACACTTCCTGAGCTGACTGCTCTGATGGCTGCTGGCTAATGGGTTAATTTCATTCCACTGCTCTCTGCCATGTGGAGGACAATTAGCCCAGAATGGAGCTGTGAATATTTAATGACATTCACTAGGAGGTACACAGAGAGAGAGAGAGAGGTTAGGAAGAAGAGGAAGAGAATGAAGAGGAGGAAGGATGAAGGACGCCACCGTAGACTTCTTAGAACTGATTCCTCCTCAGAACCGTTTAAAGTTCACGATGCAGAGAAACTACTATACTACTAATACTACAATACTACTACTATACTACTACTACTACTATTCTACTACTACTATACTCCTACTACTAATACTAATACTAGTTCTACTACTTTTACGTATACTTCTACAACTTCTACTTCTACTTCTACTACTTCTACTTATGTGTCTTCTACTTCTAGCCCTTCCTGTGTACTAACTAGTGCAGAAAACTTCTGCCTTTCTTTCTCTCTCCTGACATATTGAACCGAAATGTTTCTAGTCTTTGACTCGATTAATTATTGGGTTGCTTTCTCATTTATTCACTCGCTCCCTCCCCTCCGTCCTTCTCTCCTTCACTAACTCCTCCGTCTCTGTCACTCCGACTTCCTGGAGCCGAACCTCCCGAACGAAGACAGCTACTTTAAAGTTGAGTTCCCGGTGGAGTCCGATCCGTCTCCGTCTCCCTCCCGATGTTCCTCTCTGTGGCTGAAGCTCCTCCCACTAACTGCCCGGTCCAATGGTCGTCACGGAAAAACTTTACCGCACTTTTACTCCCAGTTTTAGAGCAGAAGGACCCACCGGGACACGAGTACTTGTACTCGTACTTTGAAGTATCCGTTGACAGACACTGAAGGAACACGCCCACCTCACGCAGCGCTTCAGGCGCTCCGAACCAACTTCAATTTCTAATGGGAAGAAAAGAGAGAATGAAGGATTGGAGAGTTGTTTACCTTCTCTCTTTTTTTAAGGGAACGTAACGTCGGTCACCTGCGGACTCCACGGGGCGATGCCGCTCCACAATTACGGTGAATGCGAGATGGCAGGCGTGCGGACGGACCCCCGATCTGACGGACTCGAGGCGGTTTGTGCCCGCAGGGCGACAAGCGATGGCCACACCGCCGCCTGTCAATCAAACTGTCAATCAAAGTCGAGCTCCGGCCTCCACCGCCTTCGACACGGAAAGAAGAAGAAGAAACGCGGGCCGAAGCCCGAAAGCTCTGCGAGACCTTTAATTGGTTAATTGATCCTCATCTGCCAATCAAGCGTTTAAATGATTAGTTGAATGGATGACAGCGTTCAGGAGTTCCGTCATTGATCGTGTGCGAGGGGTGATGAGGGGTTGTTATGGGGATGAGGGGTTATTATGGGGATGAGGGGTCGTTATGGCGATAATGGGAGGTGAACAGAGTATTGGTTTGACAGCTTTACATCTCCATGCGGCACTTTTTACGTCAACTAAGTACTTTTTTTACATTTTCTTGTTGGGTTTGGTCTCAATTTCGTTGTCATTTAAAATTGACTCATGAGGTTTTTACAAAAGTTCTGACTACCTTAATGCCTAAACCTAAAAGAAAATGATTTGGAACATTTTTGTTGTGTTTTTCTTAATTTATGATATTAACCTTGAGTTTTAAACTGTTAAAAAATGTTAATACTGCAACCGGAGAAAATGCATTTCCCATGAAACGTAACTACGAAGGGTACTTATCAGGTAGCTCCACGTGTCTGAGTGTAATGGATCATAACATATAATCATTTCTCTTATGCTAAAATGTATACAAACAGCTTTCATAATTAACTTGTTTTCTATCCCACATATCCTTTCTTAACATTTTTAGTTTGACTATTTACGGTTTCCTTTGATGACTGAAGAACTTGAGGTGTTCTTTAGAAAAGGAAGAATATTTAGTTTCAGACCGAGGAGTGAAATTATTTCTTATTTTTGTGATTTAATTAAGTTTTTTAAAATCTTTTGGCTTTTAGAATCCATCATTTAAGCCAAATCAAATCGGGCAATTTGCTTGAATCAGCTTAATTTAACTAATTCCTCTTGTTTAGGAATGAAGCATAATAATATAATCATAATAAAAGTTGAAATGACCAATGTAAGAGGATTTCTGGGTAATGAAGTCTTTCAGCCATTGACTGGTCCCAACTCCAGTGATCCAACACATTGATTGTTTTTTAATTTAATACCGAAACGACAAAAAAACGACTCCAAACTGCACCATAAACATTGATCCGGTCAGCGTGCGAGTCTCTCGCCCAATCAGTGGATCATGGCGGGGAAAACACTGACGTTGGAAATAAGAACCGGCGCCTTTCCGGGTAAAGCTTTACCTGGAGCCGTGGGAGAGCATATGGCACCCGGGCCAGAGGATCCGCTGAGCACTGAAAGCTATCCTGTTACTCTGTGGTGACACACAGCGAGTTGTTGTCACTGACAGCTGCAGCTCATGAATGACACTCTTGTGCCAGGAAAGATGTTGAAGCCAGAACAAACGCGTATGCCTTAAACTAAAGCTCTCGACGGGTAAGAATTAAACAACAAGGGACTTCCCTTATGGCTGAGAAACCAATGCACTGAGCTTATGGCGCCAATTATCGTTGTTGCTTACAACATGTATATTGTAAAAGGCCTTATATAAGTATTGTGGAGATCAGCGGAGTTGTCTAATATGTCATGGGTCGACAATAAACCGAGCAAATCTACTGGTACAGAGTAGTTTTGTGACGAGATGCAACGGGACAAGATGTTGGCTTTGAGCGCTCTCTGGTTTCTGTTTGTTTGTCGTTTGACGCCCACGATGCCAGGCTGGGTTTCGAAGCTGTTAACTGTAACTTCAGAAACCCCATCGGCTATCATCCGGCAATGATTTAGCTCTTTATTGGTTCAAAATTAGCTTGTAAACTGGCTACTTGTGCAACCAGCTGGACGTCCATCAATCTGGACGTCTATCAATCTGGAGATCTATCAATCTGGAGGTATGTCAATCTGGAGGTTTATCAATCTGGAGGTCTATCAATCTGGACGTCTATCAATCTGGAGGTCGATCAATCTGGAGGCCTATTCAATCTAGACGTCTATCAATCTGGACGTCTATCAATCTGGAGGTATGTCAATCTGGACGTCTTTCAATCTGGACGTCTATCAATTTGGAGGTATGTTCAATCTGGAGGCTTATCACTCAATCGGGAGGTCTATCAATCTAGAGGTCTCTCAATTTGGAGGCCTATCACTCAATCTGGACGTCTATCAACCTGGACGTCTATCAATCTGGAGGCCTATCAATCTGGGAGTCTATTAATCTGGAGGCCTATCAATCTGGGAGTCTATTAATCTGGAGGCCTATCAATCTGGAGGTCTATCAATCTGGAGGCCTATCAATCTGGGGGTCTATTAATCTGGACGTCTCTCAACTCCAAATTCTTGGACCAAATATCCACTGACCACAATAACCTTTAGAAATATAGATAGACCTTTTCCCCCTGGAAAAGAAAATTGACAAACAGATGGCTTATTATTCTGAGATTGGGATGCGAGGGAAGATCTTGGAGGTTTTTGTCAAAGGAAATCTTCTTGTTGTGCGTGGTAAACCTCAAAGGAACAGTTTGTATGATTTAAGGGTATCTAAACTAACTTTGCATTTAATCGGCTAAAACTAAGCCTTTATATCTAAATAAGGAGTGGGTTCCTCCTTACAGAGTCCGCCATGTTCCTACAGCTGCCCAGATAGGCCAAACCTAACAAACGCTCCAGAGTGTGTTCAGAGGGTTGCAGCACGGCCTCTAGATACCACTAATCCCTCCTCACTGCTTCTTTAAAAGCATTATTGTACTTTCATACATAAAAAAACCAAGACCTTTGTGTAAATGATATTGGTTAACACAGTTCGGTAATGGTTTCACTCGAATTAATGTACAAAAAGTCCATCCGTCTCTCTAGTCTGTACATTTCTGTAAAAGTCATGAGAATAATTGACCTTCCTCTTCATATAAGTATATCTGAAGGTCCCAGGAGAAGCTCCTCTTTAAGCAGACCCTGAAAAACAAGAATTCAAATGAATTACTCTCAGCTCACCGACCGGTGTCTCAAACCTTTAGGTCACTGCCAGTTTTCGAACACGCACTCTAAGCAGTTTTCTACTCATATTCCCTCGTGTACCTGGATGAAATGAAGAGCGAGAGCATAATGCACCATATTGATATCTGGCATCTTAGAGGCTCGCGGAGCCTCTGACCCGGCCTCGAGTACATCACATCCGCACTCATCGGGTCCCGTCATTCTCCGGTCGGCAAATGCGTTTAGTCGCCCGGCTTCTCTGAGCTCTAACCGTCCTTGATCGTAACCTGAAGGTTCAACCGGGTTCACCAACTTCATTTACCGAGGAAATCTACAACAATTGCCAACGAATGAATTGTAGAAATACTGTAGAGTTAGAATACTGTACATTTATTGTGCTGATATTCATTTAATTCAATTCACTTTATGTTATATATCACAAATGACTAATTTGCCTCAGAGGGCTTTACATACTGTACACATCCCTGACCTTTGACCTCACATTGGATCAGGAACAACTCCCAAAAAATAGATAAAACCCTAATATTACTAATGTTACTCTTAAAAACATGGCGTTAGCTGCATTTTTTTACATTCTGACCAATGAAGGTGCATTGACTAATACTAAAGAATATATTAGTTCAAAGGTTTGTGTTTATGTATTTAATTGGATTGTATACTACTAAAGGTAATCAAGTTGACTTCCTCAGATCTCTAGCTAAGGTCTGAATTACAGTCCTCAACAGATGTCTTCTCGTCTAACTCAAGAAAGGATGAAAAATAATGGAAATCTTTGAGTGATCAGAACATTTTCTTGTTGATGTCTGACTGTCTTCATGTTTCTGTCCCTCAGGAACAGGAAGACAACGAGGACGACCTCCCCCGAACATCGAGGAACGACGTGCAACTCACAGGCTCAATCCTGCAGCGCTGATCGTTTGTGACTGGTTGGAGAATCCTGTCCTTCCTTTACTGGAAACCACCAAACACACCTTCAAGACTGTAAAGCTTTCTGGGAATTTTCGTGGCATATTTTGCTGTTTTTTCTATCTTTGTCACTCAAATATTTTCTCACAAATGTCTCTGTTCTTTGCTCAAATGTAGTACCAAAAAGAAACCCATAAAAAAACTATTCCCCGGGGTGTTTGGTTGAAATGAAGTGCACAAGCATAATGCACCATATCGATATCTGGACATGTCAAAACACTGCAAATTACCGTCCTGCCATCTTGGAGAGAGAGACTCCCTCAGATTTGATCCATACATCATCTGCACTCTGCGCTCATCAAGCCGTCTCACTCACGGGGGGTGGGGGGGTGGGGCGGTGGGGGTATTAATGCGTTTTGTTGATTTCAGCATTTCAGAGGCCATTAAGGCGAAAGAGCCGATAGAAAACCTGAACGGAGAGCACAGGACGCTACCGGCCTACCTGGCTGTCTCTATGCGGCGGGCCGTTCACGTTTTGATGGACTGCGGTTTGCATTAGCAGCCGGAGTAGATTCTGTTTCTTAAAACCTGAGTAAGACTGCCAGGAATAAGACGCGGCGATCTTAAAGCGGCTCAAATACTTATATATACACCAGCGTTCAAAAGTTTGGGGTCACCCTGACGATGTTGTGTTTTCCATGAAGACTCACACTTTTATTTATCAAATGCAAAATTAATAGACAATATAGTCAAGGAATTGACACGATTAGGAATACGGATTTTTATTGTAAATATTAATTTTGTTCTTCAAACTTGTGGCTCAAAGGAAGGCCAGTTTTATAGCTCCTCTCAGCAGCATAACTGTTTTCAGCTGCGCTTACATAAAAAGCGTTTTCAAATGTTTTCTACCCCTCTGTTAGTCTTCTAAGGCGATAACACAATGTACCACTAGAACTCTGGAGATGGGCCTCTACACACCTCTGTAGAGACTTCATTAAACACCAGAGAATAGTCATTTACACATTAATTATGGAGAGAGAGGATTCATGATTAATTTAATGGTATCTTTATTGAAAAAAACAGAGCTTTGAAAAAACACTTAGAAGTCACTTAGAAATGTCCTTATTTTTCAAAGAGAAACACTCTTTTTTGATGGATCGTGGAGGTGTGGATCGTGGAATATGCCTACTACCAACTATTCATACACTCTTTCATATTCATTGATTGTGTTGTTACTGTGTTTTCATTTGTGTATAATGATTCCTTCTGGTCACATGACATCTGACACCTGTCCATCCTGGAGAGGATCCTCCTCTGTTCTCTCCTGAAGGTTTCTTCACTTTTTTCCCCGTGAAGAGTTGTTTGGGAGTTGTTCCTGATTCGCTGAGAGAAGCTATAAAACTGGCCTTCCTTTGAGCGACAAGTTTAAAGAACAACATTAATATTATAGCATTAATTACACACATATATATATATATATATATAATATTATATAGAATATAATATGCGTGTATATTATATTATATATTTATATATATAAATATATAATATTAATAAAAAAAATAAAGTTCAAAGCTAAATAGAGTAGAAACATGATGACCTTGGACACCCACACAGGTGACTCCACATACGGACGCTCACGTGTAAATAGAATCAAAAAGAGGAGCGCAAACTATCGAAGCTACCACACGGACTCACACAGCAACACACGCGCAAACACACACGCAAACACACACGCAAACACACACTTTGGATCCCAGGCGTGTTTACAGACAGACAGACAGAGCGGACAGATGAATAAATGATGTGTGTGATCTATAATGAATGCCTCTTGTTCATTACACATTCTCACATTCAACAGGCCATTCCACAGGCCACAACACTCGCCGTCTGGGTCTCTATGTGGCCGACACGCGCGGCTTTGAAGGTGGGAGTAACCTGATTGGTTCATTTCAACCACGGTGGGCGGAGCCAGGTGACGCGTCACATGACTTCAAACCAAGATGTGTCTCCACCAGCATCAGGATGGGGGGGGTTACAGAGCGCCCTGGGGGGGGGGGGGGGTGTCGAAGGAGACTTTGTGTTGTTTTATAGATGCCGTCATATAAATCCTCTTCCTCTCCTCGCCCTCAGTTCTTCCTCCAGGCACCAACACATGTTGGATCTGTGTGTGTGTGTGTGTGTGTGTGTGTGTGCATGTGTGTGTGTCTATAAGTGTCTGTATATGTGTGTGAGTATGTTTGTGTGTGTGAGTGTGGGTGTGCGTATGTGTGTGTGTATGTGTGTGTTTGGTGTACACATACTTGTGTGTGAGTGTGTATGTGCATGTGGCTGTGTGTCCGTGTACATGTGTGTCAATGTGTGTGTGTATCTTTATGTGTGAGTGTGTGTCCGTGTGTGTTTGCGTGTGTGTGCGTGTCTTTATGTGTGAGTGTGTGTATGTGTGTGTCTGTGTGTGTTTGTGTGTGTGTGCGTATCTTCATGTGTGAGTGTGTGTCTGTGTGTGTGTGTTTGAGTGTCTTTATGTGTGTTTGTGTGCGTGTCTTTATGTGTGTGTGTCTGTGTGTGTGTGTGTGTGTGTTTGTGTGTGTGTGTGTGTCTTTATGTGTGTGTGTGTGTGTGCGTATCTTTATGTGTGATTGTGTGTTTGTCTGTGTGTGTTTGTGTGTGTGTGCGTATCTTCATGTGTGAGTGTGTGTCTGTGTGTGTGTGTTTGAGTGTCTTTATGTGTGTTTGTGTGCGTGTCTTTATGTGTGTGTGTCTGTGTGGGTGTGTGTGTGTTTGTGTGTGTGTGTGTGTCTTTATGTGTGTGTGTATGTGTGTGTGTGTGTGTGTGTGTGCGTATCTTTATGTGTGATTGTGTGTCTACAACATGTTAAGGGGAAGGCGTGACCTTTGACCTTTGACCTTTGATTCATCCCGGGTGGTGCGGACACACGACAGTGAGCCTGTCAACAAACTTGTGTTCCACATGTAGGACAGACCCGCTGTGAAGGACACCACAGCTCTTGTTGTTATTGTTGTTATTGTTTTCAGTATTTTACCGCACAGTCGGCATCTTATGAAACATTAAATCCACCTTGTTTCAAACCGTCTCAGCATGTTGTAGATCGACATGTCAACGCTTTTAATATTTATATTCTGATCTAATAAAAACAAGATTGACTTTTAAATGAGGACATTTGTTTATATATGTTTATATATGTATATATATATATATATATATATATATATATATATATATAAATAAATATATATATATATACATATAGGAAAATATATATACATAAATAAATATATATGTATATATACATATATAATTATGTATAAATATATTTACATAATATATATAAATATAGATATACAGTATATATACATATATATATATATATATATATATATATATATATATATATATATATATATCTACAGTATATATATAAATATATACATAAATATATATATATATATATATATATATATATATATGTGCCTATAATAATACATAAAACAACATATGCTGTGCATCATATTGCTCAATTTAGTGATTATAAATGTTCCATTTTATTTAAATTTCTGACTGTAACAAAAATAAAAACATGTTTTCCCATCAGGTCGGCGGGGGCAGGATGTATGTCGGGAGGGGGAGGGGGAGGAGAGCGGGGGGGGGGGGGTATTTCATTGGCACTCATCTGGAAAACAAGGTCGCCTTTTTTTCCTCTCTAAGAGAGCGAGTCGACCTCTGACCCCGCGGCCCCGGGCCCCGCTGGGCCTGACGGGAGCAGAACAATAGGACCTGCAGGCCGGCGGGGCGCGCGACAAGTGTCCCGGAGCCAGGTCGGCCATGTTGCCATACGCTCATGTCGGGACCCCTCAGAGCCGGCTCCACTGCACACACACACACACACACACACACACACACACACACACACACACAAGTTACACACAGAAGCTCTTAATTAGTTGTCGTATAATTGGAGGAATAATTGCATGTTCTTGGGGTTAAGGATTTGGCTTTCACTCACATCGTCTGTTCAAATGAACACAGGCAGAGCTTTACAACTTTAACACATGAAGCATTGACTTCTATACAACCAGAGGAGTCGCCCCCTGGTGGTCAGGAGAGAATACAGCTTTAACACATGAAGCGTAGACTTCTATACAACCAGAGGAGTCGCCCACTGGTGGTCAGTAGAGAGAATGCAGCTTTAAAACATGAAGCATAGACTTCTATACAACCAGATGAGTCGCCTCACTACAAGAAGGTTTAAACCCAGTAGAACCACAGAGGCCACAGATAT
>CM070088.1:20069563-20077063 GCA_036178185.1 Liparis tanakae
ATATACATATATATGTATATATATGTATATATATACATATATATTCAAATAAATAAATATATTTAAATATATAAATATCTATATATGTATATACATATTTGAATATATATATATACATATATAATATAATACAGTAATACTATTACATTCACATATATATATTTGTAGACGTCATTTTAAGTAAATGTTTAACATTCCACCAAATATTGTAGATTTAAAGTTAATTTCCCTTTGCAGAAGAACTTTTATAAAATATATTTTCTAAAGTCACTCAAAACACACACATGTACTCAATGTTATTAAATCCTCTGATTCACCGTGAAGCGGCGCTCCCGAGGACCAGCATTCATCTCCCGGTGTCTTTGACGTGTCCCCTGTGGAGTCTTGTCACCACGTTGTCACGAACACCACACGGCGTCACGCCGCCGATCAATAACGGGAGACGGGACGAGCGAGGTCAGCGCGAGAGAGAGAGAGAGAGAGGGAGAGAGAGAGAAGATGGATGGAGAGCGGTCGCCTCTCGTTTATTCTCCTGTTCACTCTCTGGTCTGCATTACCTGGATCACAGAGCACACACTCCCCGAGGGCAACACACACACACACACACACACACACACACACACACACTCTCTCAAACACACATCCATGCACTGACTGACACACATTTACATACACGATGCTGCAGCGTGGGCAGCCAATCAATTTACACCACTTAGTCGGTCGTTGTGGAGTCGGTCATTTGGTTTTTATCTGGTATTGATCGAGCGCCGGAGAGCGAGACGGAGCGCGATGGCGAGGTTCATATTCACGCCAAATCTGTTCTGAACGCCACGTGAATCTGTTCTTAAAGCCACAGTGCCAGCCGGTGGCTCGGTACCCACGGGGCTGGATCCCACGTTCAAACACAAATAAAAGAGCGGAATATCTCCGTTTGTTTTCATGCTTTGTCTTCTTTCGTGAATTCTTGATTTTGCTGACGCCCTTTGACGAATAAATATCGCAAATATCAGAAATATCAAGTTATTGGAAGGTTACTGGATATTTATGTTAGCATATGCTTGCAGAGGACCCCAAATGTAACTATCAAGGGCTTTGTGGATATACATATATATTATTATCATAAGAATAGGTTTAAAAGGACCCAAATGGATTTAAAGGCTTTCACATTAAGGTTTTTTGTCTATGGATATTTACGAAAATTGATTCCTAAAACCCAATGCACGATGGATCGATAGAGTAAACTGCACTTATGTGATGGAGAGGATTACTTCCTACTTTTCTTTGTATTTAGAAACATAAAATATCAGCAACATAGTAAAATATGTAAAACCGTGATCGCAAGATTGTGTAGAAAAATCGAATAAAAAGCGAACCCCGTAAAGTTGTTTTATTTGATTAAAACCCAACATCATTTTCATGTCTTGCACTTTTATCAGAAAAAGAAAAAAACAGATGTCCACGTTTTTTCATAAAAAAATCTCTGCAGAACATACGGATGGGGGGGGGGGGGGGGGTATACTAACACACCTTGATGTCGTCGACGTTTAGGCCAGAGAAATATTCTCTTCCGACTGATGTCCTGAATACACATTCCTGTGTGTCACGACGGGCCCTCGGTGAGCTGGGGGGTTGTGTGGGGTCCATTATGGGGACGTTGTGTTTCCATGGTACCTTAATAATAATGTAGAAGATATGCTGATGTCATATGTTGGGAAAGGACCGCGGCTAGCTAACGGTAACATTAGCAAGACGTCCTCGGTCTGGCTGGCTTAAGGGTCGTGGGCAGAGGGTTTTCTCTTTAATGTTGTGAACCGGAGGGTGGAGCAGGTGGGTGGTGCTGGTGCTGGGACCGCTGCCTGACACCATGAATGAACCCTTGTGTCTCCTGCCCCCAGCGGCAGGTGAATAATGAGCGGAGTCAAAGCCCCGGGGCCGCTGGGCGAGAGAGGCCGTCTGGGCGGCTGGATCAGAGGCGCCTCCTCAAGCTTCTCTGGGTCTCCGTGAAGAAGAGCCTGAGAGTCGACGGGTTGGGATAACATCATTCTGTGTCAGAAGCGTTGACGACATGTGGCTAGAAATTGGTTTTAGCCTCTTTTGACTTCACTTCTTGCCGTGAAACTCAAAAAAAGTACAAAACAAAACCCCCAAAACCCAAAATAGACACTATAGACATGAACCAGGTACCTTTGCCATTCCTCATGCCCCGGTGCTCCCTTCCCTCCATTCATGCGTTTGTTTTAACTCTCATTCGCGATCCGACAGGAAGAGGACATCTATGTTTTTAGTCTGCCTGTAAAGCCGTTATTGACTCTGGATGGTCGACACGTAAACGTACATCGTACAAAACACACCGAATACATTGATGTTGAATGAATTGATGTCTGATATTACTCACTCAATGCCAAGTGGTTAAAGTTGTACAATTATTGGTTAGGTTTAAGGAAGGAAGGGTTTGAAAACAGGTCGTGGTTTATCTGAAAATAATATTGTAACAAGTCGACTCCATGACTTTGACGTGTCAGTAACAATGTAACGTACAACATATCGTAATGTAGTGTACAGTATAACATAAGAATGTAACAACATAACGTGTAACATAACGATGCAACGCAACAACGCGACCAAAAAGTAATGACGTGGCGTAACGTAAGAATGTAACGTAAGAATGTAACGTAAGAATGCAACGTAACTATGTAATGTAACAATGTAACGTAACAATGCAGCGTAACAATGTAGCTTAAAAATTTAGCGTAAAAATTTAGCGTAACAATTTAGCGTAACAATTTAGCGTAACAATTTAGCGTAACAAATTAGCGTAACAATTTAGCATAACAATTTAGCATAACAATTTAGCATAACAATGTAGCGTAACAATGTAGCGTAACAATGTAGCGTAACAATGTAGCGTAACAATGTAGCGTAACAATGTAGCGTAACAATGTAGCGTAATGATGTAGCGTAACAATGTAGCATAACACTGTAGCGTAACAATCTAGCCTAACAATCTAGTGTAACAATCTAGTGTAACAATCTAGCGTAACAATGTAGCGAAAGGTAAAGGAACAAGGCGGCGTAACAGATAACCACGTAACTATCTCAAATATTCATCTGACGATGTTTTATGTTACGATGTCACCTAGCTGCCGTCCTCGCTTGTTAAACTCGTCATAACAAGCGAGGACCTCCTCATCGTCTGCGCTCCCCGACCTCTGACCTCTGGAGGCGTGACCTCTGTGGGTCCGTTAGCCGATGAGACGCGTCGGCCGAAGGAGAACTCGCTTTAATATTTCATCTTCTTTACTTTGTGCGATCCAGCCGCAGTGCTACCTGTTCTGTTGCCCCGAGGCCATGAGTGACAGGTACACAGCACCGTGTGGACATCCTAAGTGTACCAACGCCCCCCCCCAGAACACACACACACACACACACACACACACTGATGCTGATTGACTGCTTGACGTTGTGTGATCTTGATGTGGATCGGCCTCCAGACGATGAAATAATGATGCTGTGATCTCACTGCTCTCCACTTCTGTCTGTCCACTCCTCTATTCCTCCTCTTCATCATCCCTCCCTTTTCTCCCCCACCCCCGTTTCTCTCATGCCTCTCTCCTTCTTCTCCTTCTCCTTCTCCTTCTTCTTCTTCTTCTTCTTCTTCTTCTTCTTCTTCTTCTTCTTCTTCTTCTTCTTCTTCTTCTTCTTCTTCTTCTTCTTCTTCTTCTTCTCCTCCTCCTCCTCCTCCTTCTTCTACTTTTTATTCTTCTCCTCCTGCTTCTTCTATTTATTCTTCTTCTATTTCTTCTTCTTCTCCTCTTCCTCCTCCTCCTTCTTCTTCTCCATCTCCGAGCGTTGTCGTGGAACGTGAAGTGAAAAATGATACTTACGCTCTTATTTTGAAAAGCATCTGAAAGCGATCCCACTGGCAAGTCAAAATGAAAGGTTTTATTATTTTTAATACACTTTTAATACAAGAGAACGCGATCAGAACAACGTGCCGGTGCGTGTCTGTGTGTGAGCCGCTGCACGTGTGTGTGTGTGTGTGTGTGTGTGTGTGTGTGTGTGTGTGTGTGTTGTGCTTTCTGTCTGTAAGTGTGTGTGTGTCTCGGAGGTGTAGTAAAGGCGGGGAGTGGTGGTCTGGGGGAAGCAGGCAGACTAATGGATGTGATGCTAATGGGCGGCAAAGCCTGCACCACTATTAGAACAGGAAAGAGAAGGACGGGTGGTGATGGAGGAGGAGTGACTACACCCTTCAGACCCGGACCAGTGGACGGATGGATGGATTAACTGATGGACCGATGGACCGTGGTCGAGTGATCTTTTTTACCTTTCAAAGTAAAACAAACATTTTAGGGGATAAAGATAATTCGGTGATGTTGCGGATATAAGTTAGGTTACGTGAGGTCATGACTTTTAGACTTCTTACGGTCCATCAATCCCCCCCGAGAAGAATAACTCAACCCCACACCACCGGCCACCTCACATCAAATGTATTTATTTACCAGGGCTGCTCCTAATAGTTCAAAGCTTCTTTCATAATGTTCAAAAATAATAATAACAAGTTAAGTCAACAGGAATTGAAAAAAAAATTATTTCCAAAAAATCACAGCATGTTTTTCTTTATTATTAAATACTAGAAAACTGGATCTGACGATGTCAATAATTAAAAAAATTAACCACAATAACACTTTTTCTAATCCTCAATGAAAGCTTTGATTGTATAAAAGACACCAAAAAAAAGACATCAGCCTCGTCCCTCTTATCGACTCTACAGTGAAACACCTGTACACCTACACATCTGTACACCTGCACACCTGCACACCTGTACACCTACACATCTGTACACCTGCACATCTGTACACCTGCACATCTGTACACCTACACACCTGTACACCTGTACACCTGCACATCTGTACACCTACACACCTGTACATCTGCACATCTGTACACCTGCACATCTATACACCTGCACATCTGTACACCTGCACATCTATACACCTACGCACATGTACACCTGCACATCTGTACACCTGCACACCTGTACACCTGCACACCTGTACATCTGTACACCTGTACACGCTTTATTATTAAGAGTTAGAAGAAAAAATGTCATCCATATTCTGCACATATCGTGCAGAATGTCATCCATATTCTGCACGATATGGATTTTATTAATGCCGCTACAGAAAGATGGCGACGCTACAGATTACCACCAGAAGTGCAGATAAAGCAAAATCTCCCCGCAGGAGAGAGCGATTTTTTAAAGGGCCAGTCCACCAATTTGACTAATGTATTAATATATTGAAATATTAATCAGAACTGGAAAGCATGAAGGAAAAAACACAGGAAACCAACGGAACGATGTTTTTCGAGGCGATGCATTCAAAGACCACTGTGATCTTCAACGAGCGAGTGCAGAAGCTGCAGGAAACAGTATTAATGAATTCTCCGGCCGGGTTTGGTTAACGGGAGAGAGGTTTCGACACCCGGCGCTAACTTTCATTACAGCCGCGGAAACGCTGGATGCAATTTTAATGAAGCCTCTTCACAGACCTTCATCCTAATGAACCACAGAGTGAGTTAGGGCGGCGAGCGGGGCCAGTTTGAAAATGTTATATATATATATATATATATATATATATATATATATATATATATATATATATATATATATATAATAATAATAATAAATGTAATATATATTATATTTATATATACATGTGATATATGATATATATTAATCTTTGTATATTACATATTATATATAAATATATTTTATTTATTTATATATACAAATATTATATATATATAAATATATATATATATACGTATATATATATATATATATATATATATATATATATATATATATATACATATAAATATGTATGTATATATAATATATAAATATATATATACATATATAAGTATATTTATATATATATGTATATATATATATATATATATATATATATATATATATATATATATATATCGTAGATTAGGATTATTCTGTATTATTGGCGATGCGTTCACTTACCCTTCTGGATCGGAAGAGGAGGTCCAGATGGAATTCCTCGAGGGTGCATTTCATAGCGCTTTACTCTGGAATGATATATCGTGCATATTAATATCGAATGTGTGCTTGTGAAACAGTTTGTAGCATATCTTTTGGAAAAGTTACTCCTTGTTTTTGTATCAACACGTGTGAACATATCCGCTAGTTTCTAAATTACGTCTTTATAAATGTGACAAACTTTTTCCCGTATTTTCCGGCAAATGAGGTAAAACTCGCTTACACAAAAAAGCATTGACGCAAATTATTTGCAGATACCCATTGCATTGAAAATCAATAAAAATAATTAGTATAATATATTATTATTAATGTCTCAAGCCTTTTGAAACAGAGGAAGCAACAGAAATACATGAAATATTATCATTAATACAATAATAATTTTGATTTTCCAAAAACACAAACCAATTAGTTTGGTTACTCTTATTAATTATTGGTTGTATATTTACTATTACTTCTTGATAAAGTCAAAGTACTTTCTGTCCGATTAATAATTTAATTGATGGGAACGACAGCTGCGGCCCGAAAGCACTTTGAATGAACTTGTTATCTTGAAAGCGCCGTGTAAATGAACTTTACCCGGCAACAAGAGGTGGCTCCGTGCCAAGAAAGGAGAAGAAGAAAATAATTTCCCTGTGACAGATTCTCTGGTTAATTTGCTTGATGATGTTTTGATTAGAACAGGTTGTTGAGCTCATTAGTGGGCCCTTGTGTGTGTGTGTGTGTGTGTGTGTGTGTGTGTGTGTGTGTGTGTGTGTGTGTGTGTGTGTGTGTGTGTTATCTGCATATCCGTGTGGGTTTCTGTGTAAACGCTTGTGTCTTAATTATGGGAGGTGGTGTCACTCCTCCGCCGCTCTCCCCGGGCTCCTGCCGTCTGCCTCCATCTTCATTAAGAGAACCACAGGTGCCAATTAGCCCGAATACCTCGTCCCCTGAATATGTAAGATGAAGAGGAAGAAGAAGAAGAAGAAGAAGAAGAAGAAGAAGAAGAAGAAGAAGAAGAAGAAGAAGAAGAAGAAGAAGAAGAAGAAGAAGAAGAAGAAGAAGAAGAAGAAGAAGAAGAAGAAGAAGAAGAAGAAGAAGAAGAAGAAGAAGAAGAAGAAGAAGAAGAAGAAGAAGAAGAAGAAGAAGAAGAAGAAGAAGAAGAAGAAGAAGAAGAAGAAGAAGAAGAAGAAGAAGAAGAAGAAGAAGAAGAGGCTGTCTCTTCAGTAGAATCTGTTGACAGTGAGCCTGGTGAGGAGCTCTGGCCTCTGCTGCCCCCTGGCGGCCGGTCGGCTCTCCTACAGCTCGGCTGACGCACAGTGAGGCTGAAGGCGCCTCAGGTGATGCTGCGGCGCATCATGTCGGCGCTTCTTCCTCCCGGAGAGGAGGGACGTGAAGGGGGCGGAGCTTCTGTCAGAAAACAGAAGTTATCGTTTGTTTCTTTTCAT
>CM070088.1:20082063-20139563 GCA_036178185.1 Liparis tanakae
ATTAATTGCAAAATGAATATAAAATATAGTCAAGAAATTGACAAGGTTAAAAATAATGATTATAATTGTAAATATAAATGTTGTTCTTCTTGTGGCTCAAAGGAAGGCCAGTTTTAGAGCTTCTCTCAGCAGCATAACTGTTTTCAGCTGCGCTCACATAAAAAGGGTTTCAAGGGTTTATACCCCTCCGCTAGTCTTCTAAGGCGATAACACAATGTACCACTAGAACATGGAGATGGGCCTCTACACACCTCTGGAGAGACTTCATTAACACCAGAGAATAGACATTTACACATTAACTATGTAGAGAGAGGATTTATGATTCATTTAATGTTGTCTTGACGCTCCAGCTCATTCATCTGAGTAGTTCAACAGATTATTGTAAATTAAAGTAAACAAAGCACGTTTCTCAGGAGTCTGGTGTCAACCAGGCCGAGCGGATCACCTCGCTCATTATTGATGGCCGAGAACGCCGATTAGCCGCTGTGTCTCCGAGGGAATCGACTGGAGAAAAAAGAGACAATAGAGCCCTAAAAATATCATTTATTTCATTATTCATGTCAATGCTTTAAGTCAGACGCTGGTCACCTCCGTCTCTTTCTCAGATGAACCTTAAACTCACACACACACACACACACACACACACACACACACTCACACACACACACACAGAGACACACACACACAAACAAATTCAAGGACCGACTCGGGTCTCCGGGGATTTGCCTGCCAGTAAATGAAGCGCCACTCGGATGCCCCCCCCCCGGCGTGACACCCTGACACCTGTGTGTGTGTGTGTCAGTGTGTGTGCGTGCGTGTGTGTGTGTGTGTGTGTGTGTGTGTCGGTGTCGGTGTCGGTGTCCAGTAGTCTTTGACATTTCATCAATAAAAGAAATAAGAAGTGAATCATTCACCGCGGCGATGACTCCGTCTCACCTTTATTTACTTTGTGGACTCTCGTCCAACATCTCCCTCCTCATCCTCATCCGGGAGGAAGAGGAAGAGGAGGGGAGAAGGTCACACGAGACGGACAGGATTAAAGCCTAAACCTAAACGGTGGATTCTGCAGCGCAGTGTGTGTTTGTGTGTGTATGTGTGTGTGTGTGTGTGTGTGTGCCACACGCAGGCTGCAGAACAATGTGAGATACATCATCCATCATGGAGACAACATGTCGACCTTCTGGAGGGTCAGTCTGTGAAGGATCCGTCATCAGAGACAGAGAGGAGAGAAGGAGAGGAGAGGAGGAGAGGAGGAGAGGAGAGAAGGAGAGAAGGAGAGAAGGAGAGGAGGAGAGGAGAGAAGGAGAGGAGAGAAGGAGGGGAGAGAAGGAGAGGAGAGGAGGAGAGGAGAGAAGGAGAGGAGAGAAGGAGAGGAGAGAAGGAGAGGAGAGAAGGAGAGGAGAGAATGAGAGAAGGAGGGGAGAGAAGGAGAGAAGAGAATGAGAGGAGAGGAGAGAAGCCGAGGAGAGAAGTAGAGGAGAGAAGGAGGGGAGAGAATGAGAGAAGGAGAGTAGAGAAGAGAAGAGAAGGAGAGGATAGAAGGAGTGAAGGAGAGGAGAGAAGGAGAGGAGAGAAGGAGATAAGAGAAGAGAAAAGAAGGACGTGGTGGTGACCTCCGAGACCTGAGAGACAAAAAGACTTAAAACAACCTGTTTAAGGCTGTTGTTAGTGCTGTAAATCACACACACACACACACACACACACACACACACACACACACGCACACACACACACACACACACACACACACACAGTTGTCCCAGTTGACGTTGTTGCCACAACAGGTAAAACAGGTTATGAGAGAGGAGGACAAATGCAAACTCCTCCGCCGCCAGAGAGCGAGGCCCGCTAACGATCGCTTCCAGATCCAACTTCCACGGACGAGGAAACACTTGATTCTCTGGTTCTTATCTCTGTTCCTTGCGGTACACACTCAGATCATTTACAGTGTGTGTGTGTGTGTGTGTGTGTGTGTGTGTGTGTGTGCAGCTCCCTCCCTCGTTGTTTAAATACGTGGGAGGCGGAGCCTTCCTGTGAATTAAGCTCTCATCTGCTCGGTTATCATCAGTCGATAACATGCGGCTGCTTCTAGAGTTATTACCGTGTCGTAACACAGACGAATAGAAACGCTCTTATAGGAAAAAAATAGTTTCAGGTGGAAATTATAATCTCCCAGATTGTGTATGACGGGGGGGGGGGGGGGGGGGACGCTGCTCCTGTCTCCACTCAACGAGAAGTTGTATTGGGTCCACATATTGTTCTCTTTTCATTCAGAACCACGAGGATGAAAAGACGAACGAGAAAAAAACATTTCCCTCAAAATTGTATCGAGAGAAAAGTTAAGCTGTTTGAGAATATCCTCCTCTGGTTGTATAGAAGTCTATGATTCATGTGTTGAAGCTGCATTCTCTCTCCTGACCACCAGGGGGTGACTCCTCTGGTTGTATAGAAGTATTATCTTCATGTGTTAAAGCTGCATTCTCTCTCCTGACCACTAGGGGGCTCCTCTGGTTGTATAGAAGTCTATATAGTGGCTCTACTTCTCTTGATGTATTCCCTCAGTAAACATGTAAAGATGAGTTTTTGTCTCAGCCTCTAGTTTCAAGTCTTCTTCTATACAGCATGATGTCATCATTATACTTCATGGTCACACAGGCCGTAAAGCAGGGGGCGCTTTAGGGGCGGGGCTTAAGGTGATTGACAGTTGGTTTCCGTGATACTAACCGTGACACGTAACCCAACCTGTAAAACCTGTAAATCCCACCTGTAGCTAATATGGAATCGGGGCCGCCTCGAGCCGCCACACACACACACACACACACACACACACACACACACACACACACACACGCACTGCAGGGACGAGGGAGCCAGGTGGCTGATGGGAAGGCGCACAAAGAGGGACACAAAAGCAGCACATGTTGGAGTCCGCGGGGAGTTTTTTTTTCTCTCCACTTTACACACCAACAATGAAGAGTTAATAATAGTTCAGCCCACCTCCCTGTGAGCCCCCCCCCCCCCCCCCCCTGTTGGTTTCTCCCGCTCAGATAGGTGCAGAGGTAACTCGATACGGTGGGAGCTCTCCGTCTTCAGGGGTTAAAAGACCAACAATCTGATGGTTTCTTTACATCTTTGGACCCGAGTAGAAGAAGAAGAAGAAGAAGAAGAAGAAGAAGAAGAAGAAGAAGAAGAAGAAGAAGAAGAAGAAGAAGAAGAAGAAGAAGAAGAAGAAGAAGAAGAAGAAGAAGAAGAAGAAGAAGAAGAAGAAGAAGAAGAAGAAGAAGAAGAAGAAGAAGAAGAAGAAGAAGAAAGGATTCCCCGTCGGGGCGTCATCACGCCATGACCCCGATGTGGAGCTCTCACAATGAGGCGGGTGGAGGAGGAGGAGGAGGAGGAGGAGGAGGTGGTGTGGGGTTTCCTCGGCCCCATTATGAGCAACGGGAAACGAAATGAGGCGGCATAGAGTGTGTGTGCTCAGACGACCCCCCCCCCTCCTCCTCCTTTCCCCCTCTGATGATGTCACCGACCCCGCTCACGTCTCACCTGAAGGAATTCCAGGACTTCCTGGTGCCCAAATACGGTCACACATCCTGCAGGAGTATCAGCGACTTGAGGTGTGGGGGGGGGGGGGGGGGGTTGCGAAACACACATCTCGCTTTCTATCTCACGCGACGGGGTGCAAACACTTCGCGAGAAGCGTGTGTGTGTGTGTGTTCAGCCTCGAGTCGCCTGAGTTCCTGGGAAGTGTCATTAAAATGTAAAATCACTTTTTACAGCGTGTTCAGGCCTCTGGGAGAAAACGCTTCCGTCGTAAATTCCCGCAAACCTGGAATGAACTTTTTCCGGCAGTATTAAAGCTGCATTCTCTCTCCTGACCACCAGGGGGCGACTCCTCTGGTTGTATAGAAGTCTATGCTTCATGTATTAAAGCTGCGTTCTCTCTCCTGACCACCAGGGGGCGACTCCTCTGGTTGTATAGAAGTCTATGCTTCATGTATTAAAGCTGCGTTCTCTCTCCTGACCACCAGGGGGCTCCTCTGGTTGTATAGAAGTCTATATAATAAACAAAATACATAAACAAATACATAAAAAAATACATTTAAAATACATTTAAAAATACATTTGAAAATACATTTACAAATACATTTAAAAATACATTTACAAATACATAAAAAAAAATACATAAAAAAATACATTTAAAAATACATTTAAAAATACAAGTAGACATTGTCTTTACGCTTGCTACGTAACAATAAACATAAGGAAGTCCGCTGTGGGCAGTTTCACCTATTTACGGTATTTACTTTATTATTTCAACATAACGATGATCTCTTTTCTTTACCGAGAGCTTTTGTTGGAACATATAATCAACATATTATTTTTTGGGTTCAGACATTTTATTTTTTTTGGTGGTTTGCAGAAACGTATAAAGGCAAAAAAAATTCTGCCAACTTAGTTGCTATATATCGCAATGCCGGCCAAATATGTCAATGTTTCCCCCCAACCTCCCCATATTGTCCTATGTATTGCTGACACATACACAATCTCATAGTTTCCATTTATGGCCATACCTATGGACTTAGTTCCCTTCCTACATGTCAGCACACCCGCCTCAAGTCTTACAGTACAGTCCAACCTTAAAGAGCAAAACTCTTTACTAGTCAAGGGATTAGAGACGCTCTACCCCAAACTATAAACTGCTCCATTTGAATTAGTTCACCACTTTTCTAAATAATTCACATTTCAGTGTTGTTATTGCTATATAATAACATTATTAGGAAGAAAAGAAATTCCTTTTTAGGGCTAATGTTGCTAATTAATCCATATATTATGTACTGTTTGTGTTTTACAGCGTGTATGTTGAGTTATCAAGCCATAAACTTACATAATTACATCCTACCTTTATGCATCATTCGGGTTGTTCATTTCTTGATTGTGCATATTTACAGTGGTACCTGTAAACTGTCTTATATTTTCCTGTTAACACGATCAATAAACGTCCTGCAGCGGTGATAAGCGAGGCGTCAGGTCTGGATGGTGAATCACCGCGCGTTGCCTCACAGGAAGTGAGGCGTCATCGGTGTGTATAAGATAACCTGGCCGTGTTCCCGGTGATAATAATGTAATATGGTGTGTGTTGCAAAATTGTTAAAAGGAAATGACTTTTTATAAACTTCAGCTCCCTCTTTGCTGCTTACAATGCCGATTAAAAAACGTCTCATTATCAGTCTCCTCATCCTGTGACGGGTCGAGCAGCTGATGCCAGGAACTCTCGTTGAAGTTAACGTGAACAGGATTTTTAGGGTTGTCACAAAGGGATTAAAGATGAATATTATCAGAAGGAGATGCAAAATCACCAAAAGGAGAAGCGCAGCTTTAAATGGATGCAAAACTAACCAAAAGATGACGCGAAATAAAACACGAAAAAAATAAAAACAGATTGAAACGACTCAACAGTTACACGGTAAAACCACAAAGAAAAAATAAATAAGACATAAAGTAAAAGAAATACAAAGAAATGCTAAACGTTTACAAAGAAATGCTAAAAAAAGCCCCAAAATATGTCTGTTTGAATCTGTGGCTCTGGGGGCTCAGGGGCCACTGTCCCCTAATACATCCCTTTTTAGTTTAAAAAAACTTTTTATTATAAGACAATACATAAACATATCACCTAGAGGACGACAAAACAGTGGACGAAACATCATAAACTATTGAAAGAAATGTGTGTGTGTGTGTGTGTGTGTGTGTGTGTGTGTGTGTGTGTGTGTGTGTGTGTGTGTGTGTGTGCATGAGCTTTTTTTAATTTAAAGAAACAAAATACACAGATGAAGGCAGATGTGTGTGTGTGAGCGTTTGCATGTACGTGGAATTTAATTGGTTTTCAAGCAACGGAAAACAAGAAATAAAATAATTCAGATTAATGAACTGATCAATAAGAGGAGCGGTCCGTGCCGAAACACATTTGACATATTTTAAACAATCATTATGGTCTGTTTGTTTTCTTTTGGGGCAGGGATGTCTATGTGTACAGATTGTAAAGCACTCCGAGACTAATTTGTAATTTGTGAAATTGGGCTATACAAATAAACTGAATTGAATTGAATTGAATTGAATTTTGCTTCCCTCTTCCTCCACGTTCTCCTCCTCCCACCACCTTGAACTGGACGGCGTCTCTCCTCCGGACGTCCTCCTCGTCCCCGCCGTGAGGAAGAGGAGCGCTTCAGAGAGGACTCGGATCAATGGGTCAGCGCTCACCTGGAAGGAAAGGTGAACTGTATCGGCGGCGTCATTCCTGGGAACAATCGGAGGCTGTTCACGGGTTCCTCCCTCAGTCAATAAGAGGCCTCCGAGTACAAGATGAAGTTGTTGTTTCATCACACCCACTATTCACGAGAACAGCACAGCCACAAAGGAACGTACCACTCACCCCATTACGACAATTACACAATCATCCCCATCACCGGCCAGTCTGATCATCCAGAGTCACTTCCTCGTGCCGGAGAAACGAGAGCCGGAGAGTCCGTCTCCTCAGCCATGGGGCAGGATTTGCATCGTAAGATACTCAAAGGTCCTTTTTCTGCAAGTCAAAGTCATGTCTTGTGTGTTTGGTCACAAGTTCAAGTCAAGACTAAAGTCTCTGAGCTGGGATACGATAAAGATAGAACTTTATTCATCCTGAAGGAAATTCTCGGTCACAAGTCCAAGTCAAATATAAAGTCTTTAAGCTAGAGTCCAAGTCTAGTCTCAAGTCTTTAAGCTAGAGTCCAAGTCTAGTCTCAAGTCTTTAAGCTAGAGTCCAAGTCAAGTCTCAAGTCTTTAAACTAGAGTACAAGTCACATCTAAAGTCGTTAAACTAGAGTCCAAGTCTAGTCTCAAGTATTTAAGCTAGAGTACAAGTCAAATCTAAAGTCGTTAAACTAGAGTCCAAGCCTAGTCTCAAGTCTTTAAGCTTGAGTCCAAGTCTAGTCTCAAGTCTTTAAGCTAGAGTCCAAGTCAAGTATCATGTGTTTGTTCAAGACTCAAGTCTTTGAGCTAGGATAAGATAAACATAGAACTTTATTAATCCTGAAGGAAGGTCTTTGGAGCTAGAGTCCAAGTCAAGTCTCATGTCTTTTAGCTAGGATAAAATCAAATATAACTTTATTAATCCTGAATGAATGTCTTGGTCAGACTTTCAAGTCTAGTCTCCAGTCTTTGGTCTCAAGTCCAAGTCAAATCCGAAGTCTTTAAACTAGAGTCCAAGTCTAGTCTCATGTGTTTGGTCAAGACTCAAGTCTTTGAGCTAGGAGAAGATAAACATAGAACTTTATTAATCCTGAAGGAAATTCTTGGTCACAAATCCAAGCCTAATCTTAGGTCTTTAAGCTAGAATCCAAGTTAGTCTCAAGTCATTTGTCAAATGTCCAAGTTGAATCTAAAGTCTTTAAGCTAGAGTCCAAGTCAAGTCTCACGTCTTTGGTCTCAGGTCCAAGTCAAATATCAGGTCTTTCAGCTAGGATACAATGAAATATAACGTATTTATCCTGAAGGAATATCTTGGTCAGACTTTCAAGTATAGTCACAAGTCCAAGTCAAATCTGAAATATTTGAACTAGAGTCCAATTTTAGTCTCAAGACTTTGAGCTAGAGTCCAAGTCTCAAGTATTAGAGAGGCAAGCCACTGTAAGTGCAACAAGTCGCAGCCTCCCTACTCTGATGTGAGCATCGTCTACTGGCGGGCGAGTTAGGTTTAAGTTCAAGCTTAAGTTCGATTGAGTTTTCGTGAGATCCGAAGTCCCTGAAGTCTCCACTCTGGATCAGTTGGGTGAGAACGGCGTGCTCCTGCGTCTTCACTGAAGTGTCCAGCGTGTGTTTTCACGATTAGAATGTTAAATATTAATATTAAACATCAGATCCTTGTTGTTTCGCTCCCCTCGCTCCACGCCTGACCCCTTGTGTAATCTTTTTAATCCACTCATCATATCTTATTTCATGAATGATTAAAATAACAAACAAATGAAAACCAACCAGGTAAACATGACTCAACACAAATACACTCAGGCGGGTGGTAACGTTGACTTTAGGTCCGTCCGTATTGGAGGATTCTGCAGATTAAGAGTTATGAACAGATATTTAGCACCAGTCATGACACAATCCAGAAGTTTTCCTAATCATAGTATATTTGCCGCGATAACCACAATCTTTACAGAACCTTAATATCCTAATATGATGCCAATGAAGTTGTGGAGATTCATCCAGTGTCCATATTCGGTCTTCTGGGGGAGATGAAGAGGTTGAAGATGTTCCTATGCAGCTTTCTTTTTTACTAAATTGATTTAATTCTTCATTTGCAGCTCGGTCTGCTAAAAATAACAATGAAACTTTATTGTTCAATTGTGTTTGGAGGGAAAACTAGACAAAAGTCTAGGTTTGGGAAAGAGGTTGGGGGAGGGGAGGGGGGAGGGGATTCAACCATAAGACTTTCACCCAGGAGACCTCTCTAAAATGTAATATACCCTGCTATTTAATTTATTTTGACTGTATTGTATGTATTGTAAACATGCTTGCTGCTGCAACAAATACAGTTCCTCTTGGGGATGAGTAATGTACATCTAATCTGACCTAGCCTTTATCTTAAAAGCGTGCTTTTCTTTTCTAAACCGAAGCGAGGCTCGTGCCGTCCGATGTGTCACGGTGTGCGATCAAAAGACGTCATGTTATGTCATAATTGAGTCACAAAGGTTACGTTGATGAGGTACAATCAACCGGTTCCACGGATTTAACGTCCAAAAGCGCCACGCCTCGCTTCATTCCTTCTCTAACGAACACCAACCGAATTACGTGACGACAAAAGACATTCTCACGCTGTCTTGTCCAAGAACATTTGAACACACCGCCGTTTAGCCGACGGACCGTCCATCACATGTCACGAAATAACACAATATATAATATCGGATACATTATCGGATACATTTGGCATCGGAAATCCAGTCGAATAAAGTTGCGTAACGCACGCAGGCGGATATTCTGGGTACCTTTTTACCACTACGACGCCCTGTAAGGTTTGCTAAATACGATGCATTCAGGACCAAACCAGCTCATTAAACACAAATTTAAAGCACTTAAAGAGTATTTGAGATGTTAATCATGTATTTAACCTGTAGAGGCACTGCATTCGTATTTACTCGTGCAGATCATGGTGTCCCGTGGATGTTTTCAATGTGTTCCCCTTCAGAGCGAGACTATTGACGAGTTTTGTTCTGACGTCGGTGCATCCAGCGTTCAAATGTCTCTTCGTATATCTTGCGGTGGCATGTTATGTATACTCAGATAATGTAAGGTTAGTTTTAGGCAACACAACCATTTATCCATTTAATTAGGTTTAGCAAAAACATTGTGGTCATGGACAACCCTCCATGACCACAACGCTGGTCTCCTTCGAAAGTCCTGTGTTCGCCACCTCGGCCCAACAATAAGTCTTATGTTTCGCTCTTTACAACATGACTAGCTATGGCAAAGGATCACAATCGACTTTCTATTGCCATTGATTTCTTGGTTTTGCATTTTTCCGTCGGATCAAGCGGAGCGTCCGTCCTGCAGAGCCGAGGACAACGCGTCGGTCCTGCGGAGCCCTGAAGCCCCGCCCACTTTGTTGGGCAGTTTCCAGTTCCCTTGTTTATTTAAAGATTGTTAATATTGAATTTGTCACCTGTCAAAAATTGCGCCACATTAGACAAAAGCATTCTCCAGATCAATGAGGCGAATCTCGAGTTATGTGAAGGACAAAGAATCCTTTATAAGCTTTAAAGTCAGATACGTTCGTACGGCGGCGCTATTAATCTGGATTTAAATGTATTTTTAGATGTTGTCATTGTTGTTGCACAGAGTACAACGTGAGGTCAGAGCTTCATCGTTCAACGTGCAGTTTCTTCTAACTCCTCGCCGTTCTCCACCTCTATATTCTTTCATTTTTTCTGACATCTGTCTTGCTGTTAAATCAAAATCAATTGACTTCTCCGCGACTAATTTAACGCTGCCAGTTAACGATGAGAGGAAACATGGAGGGTGGAGGGAGACACGCGCCACGAGGTCTCCACCCTTATATCAGCGTCTTCATTGCGACACGTGTAACTCCTTTCACCAAAAAGAAAGCGTGACAACTGTTAAAGTGGCCGTTGAACCCAAAGGAATTATTTGTTACCAATGACGCCATCTTCATCCGATTGAACTTCAACAGCTGAAACGCAGCCAACTTCAGTTTGAACCCTTTATCCGCCTTGGAACCATATACGATCACTTTGTTGATGTTGATTTTCTACCTAAAATCAATATATTTCTTCGAATCCCACAACAGTGAAACAGTATAATAACAGTATTATATGGTTATATAATAGCAATGTGGTGTTGACATTTTGAATTGTAAAGTATTTCAATGAAGACGAAGATGCCCTGAAGACATGTTCAACACCGGTTCAACGGTTGCTTGACTTCATGGTTTAAGAAAAATCATCATCATCACCATCATCATCATCACTTCCATCGGCTCGGCGTGGATTTCTCATTTTGAAAAGTGGGCGGGGCCAACGCCGCACGCTTTCCTCTGACCTGGAAAGCTCCCGCGAGCGCCGGCGAGGGCGTTAGCCGTGTCCTTCGTCGGGGACGGGAGAATGCAGCGTGTCCGGTGTCTTCTCGCTCAGCCTCCTCGTCTTCCTCCCTCCTTTTCTGTCCTCACTTTCTCTAATTTTTTTTTTCTGCATACGTCACGGTGTGTTTGACATGGTTTTTTTTTAAGAAATGAACATCATAAATAATAATTATAAGTTCCTGCTTTGCAAGTTTTTTATTGCGCGCTACACTTTTTAATGTGTTGTTTTAATGTTTTACGCATTTTATGAGTTATCGGTCTAGAACCGAATGTTCCAAACATGCGTCGTTAAATCTGATGCGTGAAGATCAGCAACAAAAAGTATATCATAATTTCATGTTCATACCCTTTCTGTTTCATTGGATTTTGGTACCATTATATGTATTTATCTTTTTAAGGACTACAATAGATCAATACAGACAATGACATCGTAAACACTTGTAATCTTTTGTAATATGCCAAACCGCCATGCTAGTTGACTCAGTCATCTGTTTGAGTGATTATAAACCTCGATGCTGGAGGTACTTATTAAAACCTGTGTCAGCCCGGAGTCATAGAACACGCTGTTCACGTCTGAGCCGATGACAACGACGCTGGACCGGAGCCAAGCGGGGAGTCGGCTCGGCAGAACCAACATCGGCCGAAAGAAAAGAGAGAAGTCTGCTGGAGGCGTTTTTCATCTATTAATGAAAACTGAAACTGAGTCTAGCAATATTTAACAAAAGCAATGGGAACGAAACCGAGCTCATGGACGGATGATTGTGCAAACACAAACTCAAAGCTGGCGAGCGGAGAGTCATCGTCGAGTCATTCTTCGCGGTACGATCGTTTGCTTAATTGCGCGTTTAAAGTGCCGTACGCCGTTTATTTTCGAGACGTGTAATTAAAAGCCAATCGTCAAAGACACAAAGCGGACGGATCTGGCTCCAGTTTGTCCTCCGACTCTCAGACGACGGGCAAATAATACCTTCTTGGTGGACAAAATAATAGAGTTGCTGTTTCCCAAGGGTTGTAAAGAGCCTGTGAAATATCTACTTTTGCTTTTAATTAAGAATTTATTCCTGTTGTCCGGAGCTGTTTTAGCCCTTTTTAGCTCTGCTTGTAGCATCTTCTTTATCCCTCCTGTTACCTTCAAATGTAAAACATCTTTTACCCTCGGGGTCAATTTGACCCCAGCAATTAAAACCTCCAGAAAATTATTAGAATTAATATTGTTTCCCCAGTTTAAGTGTGAGGTACTTTATGTGTGTTTGTTGATACATAAATAGCCCTTTAAATAAATAAAAAAGTTGATATTTACCTTTGCATTGAAAATGCGGAAGTTAATATTTTGATCGCCACGTATTTGTATGCGTGCGTGTTATTCGTGTAAGTCCAAAAATGTTAAACCGAATCGCATGAAATTTAGTGGGATGATTATTTTTTTATCCGGGGACCATTTGATTAGATTTGGGGATCGATCGGATCAAAGGTCAAGGTCAAGGTCATGAAAGATCAAAATCTTCTTTTTACCACAGTCCATTTTGTATCCAATTGGCATGAAACTAATGCCAAAATGTTCATAATGCAATGCCCAATCTTGTGATATGAGAAGGTATGCGCTCTACCGAGTGACCCTTCTAGTTCTTATGTGTTTTACACAGTGAAAAAAAGCCTGGGGGTAAATTGACCCCAAAGAACACCGATGGGTACAAGTTGTGTTCAGGACAGTGAAAACATATCATCATGTGAATTTGATGTTTTCCCAGTTGTCCCCAATAAATTAGGAGAAGTCATGAAATATGAAGCAAAAAACATGTCAATCATTTTGTTAGAGACGTTAAACATGGATTGGGGTCAAATTGGCGTGAGTCGGTCCGTTGTTCCACACCTTCGCTCCGTTGGATGATCTCCATGCCTTGCAGAGCCATTCTTGATCTCGGTGCCAGGATGATGAAACCTCACGACGTTGGGTTTCCTTTGGCGCAAACAGGAAGTTGAACCCAAATACCTGCAGCTGTGACCAGCAGACACACAAGACAACTCAGTGTTCACCTCCGATGGGTTCGGTAACAACAAGTGGGAAGGAACATGAAAAACAAGATATTTTATCAGATATTGTTCCGGGTTTGTTGGTTTTAGACTTTTCTTGGGTTTTGTTTAGAATAAGAAAATGGATGAAACCCGTTGAGCCGAGCTGAACTTCCTGCTATCTTATTGCGCAACGTCTCCCGTTGACGGTCACACATGGAATCGTACCAGCTCTTTTATTTACAGGGTGCACGTTACACAATGTGGTATAATTACACCGCGCAAAAATGCAGGCCGACCGGTGAGGCGCACTAGACCGGCTCGGGGGAAAATGAAAAGGTTTTGTTATTATATTCAGCATCAACAGATTCCACATGCGCGCTGTATTTTCCCACGGTTCATAATCACACACCGCTCTGGTTTGTAAACCCGAGACGCCCCGCTGGTATGTTTCTGCCGAGGTGGCGACAGACGTCCCGATCCGGTTTGACGAGCGCACCTGTCAGGTGATGTTCCCCGTTACGCGGAGCACCGCGAACACGGTGCGCCGACATCGGTCGGCAAGGCAAACAACGCGTGCTCCTGGTCATTGTTGTCTTTGATTGTGGTCGATGACACAGCAGAAAAATAATCAATAATCTAACTGGATTAATGGTTTAATAAATAACAGATGAACAAACAGAACACAGACGGCTCTGTAAGCGGGCCGATGGGCGAAGGACCGGCCGGTGGACGAAGGACCGGGCGATGGACGAAGGACCGGCCGGTGGACGAAGGACCGGGCGGTGGACGAAGGACCGGGCGGTGGACAAAGGACCGGGCGATGGACGAAGGACCGGGCGATGGACGAAGGACCGGGCGATGGAAGAAGGACCGACCGATGGACGAAGGACCGGGCGATGGACGAAGGACCGGGCGATGGAAGAAGGACCGACCGATGGACGAAGGACCGGCCGGTGGACGAAGGACCGGGCGGTGGACGAAGGACCGGGCGGTGGACGAAGGACCGGGCGATGGACGAAGGACCGGGCGATGGACGAAGGACCGGCCCGGTCCTTCGTCCATCGGTCGGTCCTTCATCCATCTCCTCTCTGTTCTCTCTCTCCTCTCTGTTCTCTCTCTCCGCTCCGACTCGGACACCATCTTTCTTTTTGTTTGACGTTTTGTTTTCTGTTGTTTTCTCTGCTTCATTAAAGTCATTAAAGTTTATTTCTAGTCATTTAAATGCAGGACAGAAGTCAATTAAACAATTAAACAATTAGGCCGAAACAATCCGACAGGTCAAAGAGAAAGTAGAAACACAGCGGAAAACACAATGAACAAATAAGAACAATAAATAAACAGAAGATAATTAGAATAAAGAATATTTAATTCAACCAAAAGCCAGTTTGAACCGGTGTGAGAGAGACAGATTTTAAACTGTACGACTGACTCTAGTGTGTGTGTGTGTCTATTGCATCGTGTGTTTATGTCATGTGTGTGTTTCTATTGATTATTGTGTGTGTGTGTGTTTCTATTGAATAATGTGTGTATGTGTTTCTATTGAATACTGTGTGTGTCATGTGTGTGGGTGTTTCTATTGCATCATGTGTGTGGTTCTATTGAATTGTGTGTGTGTTTCTATTGCATCTCTAATGAACACGCTGTGCTGCTGGTATTACCTCTTCCTCCTCTTCCTCCTCTTCCCCCTTCTCCTCTCTGCTCAGCCTGCCATGACACGCAATGAAATGTACAAACGTATTGGCAAACTTTCTTTTATTTCCTGATTGTCCAACTCGATTTCTGAGGATCCAGCAAACATGACTTTAAAATAAAAACTGGTCATTAAAATAGAATCCCACCTATTTTTAGTCTGGGGAAATAATTTGTTATTGTCTCATTTATTTATTTGATAAAGATGAAATAAAGTAAAAGGTCTAAATTCTGCAGGAATGAATCTCATTCGTAAAAATAAATAAATAATACTCAGCAGCAAATTGTGTTTTACGGCTTTAATCAGATACGGATTTCATTAAATGTATTAAATACGACTGCAAAGATCACTTTGCGCGTGCGCGTAGTCGAGCTTCTTCCGCTGTCCTCCAGTTGGTTTTCCTCTCAGGTGAGTCCCGCCTCCCTGCACGCAGCCGATTGGACCCCGAGCCTCGCGCCGCGCTCTCATTGGCTCGCGTCGCTACCGAAGGGGAGGAGGGGGGGGGCATACTTGAGCTCAGGTAAAAACCTACCTGCGGCTCCAGAGCAGAAACAGGGAGGGCGGTGGACTAACGACGGAACTCTCCGCTTCACTAAAAGGCGCATTGTTGACAAAAAAAAAAAAAACAACAAAAACGCGACGTATATCTTTATACGTCGCCCAAAAGTTTTTTTTGTTTCCCCCTCGCACAAAAAAAAAAGAAGGTAAAGTGAAGCGTCCCGATGGCAGCGAGGGTTGGACTGGCCATGAATCCGCCGCACACCACCGACGAGCGGGCGGTGTTCACGCAGCTGAAGCCGGTGAGGATGAACCCCGCGGCGGCGGCGGACGGCGCGGAGGACGCGGCCGTGTTCGAGGACGTCAAACCCGGGGTGAGAGGCACGGGTCACCCACCGCCCACGGAGCTTCCTTTGTTTTTGTTTTTGTTGGTGGGTGGAGGGTCGAGGGAGGGGGGGGGGGGGTGCAGCTGCTGCTGCTGCTGCTGCTGCTGCTGCTTCAGTCAGAATATTAAATTATTATTTTTTCTTTTTTTTTTAAGTCGTTTTGATGCCTCTAATGACCGTTTATTGACCGCGTGAGAGGAGGCGGCTCACCTGCGGGGGTAAAGTCCTCCACAGACACCTGGGCTCGCAGGTAAAGGTCACCTGGTCCGTGAGATCCGACGATGTGTCCAGCCTGGGGGTCAGAAGATGATGTTTTAATGGGGTTCGTACGCATTGAGCACCTGCTGCATATTATGGGTATTGAGTGTAATCAGGCCGACGACACACCTGTATGGGAACACATGTTGTTTACCTGCTTTACATGAGTTGTGTAGTTTGCACCCCGCTCCCTTTGTGTTCCTTTACTACACGCAGAGGACGATTAATAACACGTTTATTCAGGAGGGAAACAGCGGAGCATGGAGGCCAAGCGCAAAAGAAACGCACCGTACAGAAGGAGTGATGACAGTTGGGCCTCGTGGTCATGTGACTCGGTGGTCATGTGATGCATGACGGGTTGAATTTTAGAACAAATGTCTGCAAAAAATGTCCTCCCCACCATCACATTTCTCTTCATATCTGCAGAAGATAATCGTCGAAATGCTCCGATGGCCGACACGTATGTGTTGAGACTGAGACATGAACTCATGTTTACATGTTTACTGAGGGAATACATCAAGAGAAGTAGAGTCACTATATTGACTTCTATACAACCAGAGGAGTCCCCTGGTGGTCAGGAGAGAGAATGCAGCTTTAACACATGAAGCATAGACTTCTATACAACCAGAGGAGTCTCCCCCTGGTGGTCAGTAGAGAGAATAATACACTTGCGTGTTGGCTTCAGGTTGCCGCCCCCTCAGAGTGAAAGCGGTCACGAGAATCTAACCGGTACTTTTTTTACTCGTTTACGTTTTTACATTCGTCCTGATTTGCGGAACACAGGATGACCCTGATTTGGATCCATGTTTTTTATTTTTCCATTGTTGGTTCAAGACTCTTTTCTCCGTCACCGATGAATCAAAACACACGTACTAAGAAGGTATTGAGACGGAAGCTGCAGCCGTAAACGGAGAGGTGAACTGCATTGTGGGGATTCCACGAATGTCGGCTGGAAACCCGAAACGCAGCTTCTTCTTCTTTTGTTGTTGCCGTCGATCGTCCGCTCAGCGTCGCGTTCGACGACGTCATGAACTCGAAATCTGCGACGCTCGCCGACGAGGCGGACGCCGTCCGGGCCGCGGCGCTCTCCTCTTTCGACCCGGCGGCTCCATTTTATGCAAATTCGTCGTCGCCGGGAACAAAGCAGTCAGCCGAAGTTTAAATAGTCGTCGTCCCCCTCAGGCAAATCAGAGCCGGGGCGGCTTCACCTGGCGTGCTCCCGATCCACCGCCAACGGGCACGGAGGCGCATTCCTCACGAGCGCCGGGTCGCCCTCGGGTTCGCCTAAACGCTCTCTTTTCTTTCTTTTTTTTCTTTTCTTTGTCTTTCCTTCTCTTTTCTCTCCATTTCCCTCTTCCTCGTCATTCCCCCCCCCCTCCCGCCCGACCTGTCTGAGCGCAGCGTCTCCGGAAAGGCCGACCTCGTGAGAAAAGTCACGGCGGGACGTCTCTCATCCCCGCTCCGCTCGCGTCTTTTCTTTCTTCCCGCCTGGCGAGTCGCCGTCGAGTGAACTCGCTGATCTCTTCTTTTTGTTTTTCGCATGACATCATCGCCGATGCAGCCGAGTTACAGCTTCTCTTTTCTTTTTTTAACCGGCTGCAAACTCTTTGGCACGATCGCCTTCTTTTAGCTCCTGTTTTGGTCTCCACCAGCAAATATCTGGGGGGGGGTCCACGTTGAGGCCCGGTGTTTACGTTCTGGTCTGAGACGTCACCGCCTCCGTGGATTTGATGACATCGTTATTCGTCGGCCTCCGTTCAATGATGGGACGTTGTGTTCTCGTCCGCCGAGTCACAGGAAACAGAAACGCGGCGGACATGAGGACGTCCCCCCCGGACCCCGACCCGATGTCTTAAAAGACGTTTATATTTCCTCACGGTGACCACACGGCGGCGTTGCTTTAAGTCGAGGAGGAACAACAACACAAGCGTCGACGTCCGTCTGATCGTTGAAGTTTCTTGAACCTTTTCCTCCTTTTTTCAACTCCTTCTCATTTTTCTTTTCAAGTCGTCAAAAAACCATAATTGTTCTGGAATCAATCCTCGAATAAGTAACTGATATGAAACCCAGATTCTTTTGCCGTGAACTCACCGCAGCCGCATCCTGTGAGACGGACGGGGGGGGGGAGTTACCGAGTAACCGGGCGGACGGACGGATCGAGAGCGTTGTGGGCCGCCCCGCCTAACGGTCCCCGGAGATCAATACTCCGATACGGTCCGGATTGCATGATGTAGAAGGGAGGTGGGGGGGGGGGGGGGGGGGGGGGATCGGTGTTCTTGGAAATCTCTTTCTTCTCGTGTCTGTGAACACGACTAAAGCGTTGCTTGCCAAATTTGCTCGATGCGTTCCCCCAGACCCCGTCCTAAACGTCCTTCTGTGATAGTGGCTGTAAAAAGAAGTTTGTGGAATCTCAGAACCGTGTAAAAAAAAATTGATATTTTTTGCATATTACATATTTTATTTCCCACCATCCTGCTGCGTCAGGGGAGGAACATTACATCTTTTTTAGGGGGCATATTTTTCCCCCTCTGACTGAAATCAAGGGGCATTTAAGAATAAATTGGAGCACTTTTTTAAACTTGTGAGATGACATTTAACCTTTGTTCAAAAATAATAAATAGACTTATTTCGGCTTATGAGCAATTCTTGTAAAAAGGGAAATAATAACACTATTAGACAGAAGTCTACAGATTTAAAGTGCTTTCTTCGATTTTTTATTTTTTTTTCAAAGAAACAAAGAATACATAAATCAGACCATTATATTCAATTCTTATTTGTTTGTGGTTATTTATTATTAAACAATTATAACTTCTTTATTTTTTATAATAATTGTTGTGTATCTACCTAGTAATATATATATATATATATATATATATATATATATATATATATATATTATGTATTTTTTATTATTATTGTGTGTCTACCTAGTACAGGCAATACAGTTAGGACAGAGGAAAAAAAGAATAAAAACAAAAAAAGGTTTAAAATTATCGAAATTATTGGGGCATTTTTTTGCCTCCTGGTGATATCAGGGTTGACATCTTCACCTCCGCCGCCGCTCACCAAATCATTTTTAGTTTTGTGGCCTCTTAAACTCGTAGTTCTGGCTGAAGGACGGAGACGAACCTCGAGGGACCGAGTCCCCGAGAGGAGGCGCGTCGTACGATCTCTGGGGGGGAGAGGAATGTCCGTCGGCTATCTACGACTTTAGAAAGATCGTAATCCGTGAAGCCCGAGCGTTCCCAGACGTCACCTCCAGTCCGTGGACTTTACGATCTGCGATGGATGTATAGTTAACTCCGTATGGACAGGTGTGTAAATCATACATTTTACATAGAAGCATAAAACTCGTGTTTTTTAAACGGCGGTGACTTCATAACGACTCGTTTATTACACAGAGATGTTGTGCAATAAGAGCGGGAAAAGGATTCATCGAAAGGTATCGGGACTCGGTGGATTGAGTCGGGTGGGAAAGTGTGTATGTGTGTGTGTGTGGGGGGGGGGGGTCTTTTTACATTTTCTGGAAATCCAAAAGGAGAGGCGAGAAGGGGGTCAGAGCGTTTCTTATTATTTCTCCGAGGTGATCCGACGCGTTCGAGGCCCCTCGGCACGCGGAGCGCTTCACGGACACCCCGATGAAGACGAAGGTCTCGATTTGTAGTAGATGCAGAAGAGACGGAAGACGAGGGTGAAAAGTGTGTCCGACCTCCCGCAAAGCGGCTCCTCGTTTACGTCCCGCGAAAAACGGCGTTCTTCGCCCGAAGACGAGACTCGCGACGGTAAACGGACGGTTCTGTTTCCACGGCAACGAGAGAAGAGAAGAGCCCCGATTGTTCGACCAGCAGAAGATTATTGAGAAAAGACTCTTCATGAGTTCTTGGCTTGAGAGACGTTCAGGGGGGCGGAGCTTAAGGATTATGATGGGGGGGGGTTACCATCCGTAAACGTTATCGGACGTCCCGATTGGCTGAAGCTCCGCCTCCGTCCCATAAAGCCGAGCGGCTGATAAGAGGCGCCGCGCGGCGCCGCCGGGTTTCCCTCCAATTATTAACCGAGCCGAGACGATCGGGACGAGTTCGCCAAGCGGGAACGGAGACAAAAATATTTTGGGGGGGAATCGCTTCCTCAAGGTGGCCGTTACCGTGACGCCCAGGACTCTCTGTGAAGTTCTGAATCAACACACACACAGACACACACGCACACACACACACAACCAGACACACACACGCACATACACTCACACAGACACGCACACAGACACACACGCACACAGACATACAAACAGCCACACACACACACACACACACACATACAGACACACACACAGACGCACACAGACACACACACATACAGACACGCACACAGACACACACACAAACAGACACATACACACTCACACAGACACACACACACGCACACACGCACACACACAGACACAGGCACACAAACAGCCACACCCGCACACACACACAAACAGACACATACACAGACACACACACAAACAGACACATACACACTCACACACACACACAGACACAGACACACGCACACAAACAGCCACACACGCACACACACACAAACAGACACATACACACACAGACACACACACGCACACACACACACAGACACACGCACACAGACACACGCACACAAACAGCCACACACGCACACGCACACATACAGACACACACACACACGCCTTATGAAACGCGGCCGGGTTTTGCCCCGCTGTAATTAATTCTGACATGAATAATAATAATTAATAGTTACATGATGAAGTGAGGGAGTCACGATGTTCTTTAACTTTCTGAAGAGGGAGATTTATGATTTAATTAGTTTCTTTTTTATACCTGTGAGCTGCAGCACATGAAGCTCTGCAGAGCGTCACAGTGATGGAGGTTCACACACACACACACACATCGTCACGGTGACCAGATTATTTGGGTCTGGCGTCTATTTTTAAAGTTCCCTTCAGACTTTGTTTGGGTTTTGTTCTCCTCTTCTCTTCTTTTGTCTTCTTTTCTTTTTTTACTTCTGTGTTCATCTTCGTCACCCGTCAAACGACTTCCATCGGCCACACCCCCCGAGGTGTGTGTGTGTGTGTGTGTGTGTGTGTGTGTGTGCGCGTGCACGTGTGTGTGTGTGTGTGGTCTCGGTATTGATTCTTAACGTAACGGCTGTTTCACCTCTAAAGGAGTGACTCTCTGCATCACAGACTCTGAATGACACACACACACACACACACGCACACACACACACGCACACACCGGTTGCTCAGGACTGAGATCAGATCTCCTACAGGAAGAGGAGCGCTGCTGTTCTATAAAGATAATAAACGGAGCGTTGTAGTAGTGGATTCATCACCGGCAGTTTGACTTCACACATATTTGACTCGCCGATTATCTTTTATCGTTAAAAAATCAAATGTCCGGAAAATAGTGCAAATAAGGAAACGTGTTTCTAACTCTTCAGTTTCAGACGTCTTCACTTTTAAAACGATACGAAGTCGAGAAAAGAAACAGAAACTCTTCAATCGGAGAACGTTTGGCTCCTTGTCGGGGCATCGAGCTCCACTGGGGAGAAGGAATGTGAGGAGGAGGAGGAGGAGGAGGAGGAGGAGGAGGAGGAGGTCCTGGTACTGACTTCTCTCCATCCTCGTCATCCTCCCGTCGTTCCCCGTCGTGCAGCAGAATTAATCTCACTCAATAATTCCTTAAACAAATATTCAATCTGTGTTGAACAAACACGGCTCGGAAACAGACGCCAACGCCGCCGCCAACGCCGCTGCAGGCGTTTCCGTGTTTACCCGAAATTATCAAGTCAATCAAAACGTGTTTTGAATTCCCTCACATTGTAAACACAAAACATGAGTTTATGTCTCGGTCTCTAGTCTCAAGTCTTCTTCTATGCAGCATGATGTCATCATTTATACTTTATGGTCATTTAGAGTCACACAGACCATAAAGCAGGGGGCGCTTTGGGGGCGGGGCTAACAGGCGATTGACAGGTCAATCCAAATATGGTCACTTCTGGATGTCGTGATCAGAGGAGGACGTTTACATGTTTTTTAGGAGGCCGTTTTTTGCCCCACTGATGGAAATCCAGGAGCATTTAAAAATAACTTTGTGAAAGCTTGTGAAATAACATTTGACCGTTGTTACACAATAATAATATATTTATTAGGCTTACAGTATATGAGCAACTGTCACCAAATGTCAATAATCAGACTATTAGGCAATAGTCTACAGATTAGAATTGTTTTCTTTGATTTTCTTTCACAAAAAACGAACGGAAAACATAAATCAGACGCTCATATTCAATGTTATTCTTATTTCTTTGTGGTTATTTATTGTTATTACATTTTCTTAACAACTATTAACAATTAGAAATTATTTCTTTTTTAAAATATAATTAGAAATTATAAATATATATATATATATATATATATATATATATATATATATATATTTACACAATATAACGCTATTACATTATCTTAATTATGGGAGCATTTTGGCAGTTTTGACCTTGTTTTTCTGACACTGACATATAAATATATATATATATATATATGTATATAACATATATATACATATATATTGATGTATACACATATATATATATATAATAAATATATATATATATATAATAAATATATTTATATATATATTTATGTATATATATATATATATATATATATATAAATAAATATGTATATATAAATATATTTATGTATATATAAATAAATAAATATATATATATATATATATATATATATATGTATATATATATATATGTGTATATATTTGTTCTCGAGATACAAAATGCCCGTTACCGGGATGGAAGCTCGTGAAGAGGTGAGAATGGAGATGAAGGGGGAAACAATGAGAGCTGACGTCTCCTCTGTCCTCTCAGGTCCGGTTGGAGTTGGACAAATACCTCCCGCCGGTCAGCAGTCCTCTCCTGAGTAACCTCATCGAGTCGGTGGACAGGAAGTACCGGCGGGACAGCGCCTCGGTGGTGGACGACTTCTTCTCCGAGGACAAAGTCGCGGCGGCGCCCTACAGCCTCAACATCAACTTCATCCTCCCCAACACCACCCACCTGCGCACCGGCCTCTACCGGCCCAACGCCGCCGCCGCCAGGACTCTCCCGCCGCAGCAGATCAAGACGGAGCCCGGGCTGGAGGTGCCCTGCTCCGTCTCCGCCTCCACCCAGGCGCTGCCGGACTTCACCTCCGTCTTCAGCGTGCCGCCCGTCGTCAACAACGTGTTCATCAAGCCGGACGCCGGCTCCGGCGAGGTGGCGAGCGCGGCCGCCGCCCACCAGCAGCACCACCACCATCACCACCACCACCACCACCAGCAGCAGCAGCAGCATCAGCATCAGCACCACCAGCTGGACTCGGAGCTGCACATCGGGCCCCCGGCGCCCCAGTCGCAGGTCTACCACATGCCCATCGCCAGCGGCGCCGACCTCACCATGACTCTGTCGCACGCCAGCCCGTCGGCGCACGCCTCCACGAGCGGCCGGACCATGCTGAACCTCTGCAACGTGGCGGCGTCGACGGCCGGCGGCGGCGGCGCCGGCTACGCCCTGGCGGAGCAGCAGCTGGCGCAGCACCACGGCTACTACCAGGCGGCGCCCGGCAACCCGGCGCAGCACGCGGCGCCGCACAGCCTGCCGCCGTCGCCGCCCAACTCCCAGCCGGGGAGCCCCGACGGCCAGGCGGAGCAGCTCCGGCTGGCGCCGCAGATGCTGCCGCCGCCGTACCAGCACCGCCTGGACGGCATCAAGGTCACGGGGCTGTCGCCGCACGCCATGCTGATGACCCACGGGCAGGGCGTCCTCACCGGGCCCAAGTACAACCGGCGGAACAACCCCGAGCTGGAGAAGAGGAGGATCCACTTCTGCGACTACCCAGGTGGGTGATTGGAGAAGAGAAGAGAGCCCGGGGTCTGTGTTGAGGACAGATCAGCCATCAGCCACGCTCACCATCCCTCTCTCCTCTCTCTCTCTCTCTCCCTCTCTCTCTCACTCTCTCTCTCTCCCTCTCTCCCTCCCTCTCTCTCTCCCTCTCCCTCTCTCCCTCTCTCTCTGTGGTTTCTTCTCAGGCTGCTCCAAAGTGTACACAAAGAGTTCTCATCTGAAGGCGCACCAACGGACGCACACAGGTAAGAAAACACTTCACCGGGCTTTTATTCTGAAGTTGTGTTTACTCTGTAGGGACGTGTTAATATCTCTGTGCACACACACACACACACACACACACACACATACATATATATATATATGCATATATATATATATATGTATTTATATATATATGTATATATTTATGTGTATATTTTTATATATATGTGTATATAATATATATATATATATATATATATATATATATATATATATATATATATATTTATATGTGTATATATATATTATATAAATGGGGGGGAACTGGGGCAATTTTTGAAACTTAATAATAATAACGAAATAACCTTCAAAGAAAATACATGTACTTATTTAGGATTACATTATATGAGCAATTGACATGTAAATGGCAATAATCAGACTATTAGGCAATAATCTGATTATTAGGCAATAATCTGATTATTAGGCAATAATCTGATTATTAGGCAATAGTAAGATTATTAGGCAATAATCAGACTATTAGCCAATAATAAGATTATTAGGCAATAATCAGCCTATTAGGCAATAATAAGATTATTAGGCAGCAGTCTACAGATTCAAAGTTGAACAGAAAACATAAATAAGACAATCATATTCAATTTTTATTCTTTGTGGCTATTTATTGTTGGTACATTTTTCTACACAACTATTAACAATTATAACTTATTTATTTGTTTTCTTATCATAAAAACATATATTTATTGATTTTATTTTGGTGTGTGTACCTGCCTAGTACAGGCAATACAGATAGGACACACAACAAGGAACAAAAATAAAACGCTATTAATTTATTATAATTAATTTTTTTGCCCCTCCTCCTGATATCAGGGCAACTTTATATTTATGACAGTTTTCCCGTTGGTGTGTTTCCGCCGCTGCTGTTTAACTGCCAGGGAATAGTACTTTCACTCCATAAGTACATTGTTTATTCTCATCTTAAATTCTTGTAAAGAGAAACCGGGGAGATGCGATTTGCTCAAACTCCCCGTGTGGCGGACCGGTTCCGTCCGGATCGATCCCGGTGGATCGAGCCTCGGCTCATCCCAGCGTCTTTCTTTTATCCGCGTGTTGTCGCAGCGCTGCTGAAAACAACGGCGGAGCTCAAGATGTTTTTCCGCGGAGCTCAAGATGTTTTTCCGCGTGCTCGTACCTGTCGTCGTCTTTTTTTTTCTTTCTTTTTTTTTTTTACCCCGTAGGGCGGGAACAAAGAGGGAGGGGGGGAGGGGAAGGCCAAACCAGTTCCTCCAGCTTTTTGGTTGCAGAATGGGGGAAGGAGGAGGAGGAGGAGAGGGAGGGGGGGGGGGGTTGCAGGATGGGGGAAGGAGGAGGAGGAGGAGAGGGAGGGGGGGGGGGGTTGCAGGATGGGGGAAGGCTGCGTCGTGTTTCCCTCCCGTAAGGCGACACCTGTGGACTCCCGGCGAGCGTCAGACGCGGAGATTTACTCATGCGATAAAAAGGAGCGGTGAGAAAAAGACGGGGAGAGAGAAACCGGTGTGTCGTTCCCCCCCCCCCCCCCCGTCGTCGTCGTCGTCGTCCTGAAATAGACGAGATGGAACTTTATGACGGGGAAGTCGGGCTGCAGCGCGACACAAGTAGCCGGCTAACGGAGTGCAGTGAGAAGAGTCAACAAGAGTCGAGTTATCACCGTCCACACGACTGAACACTAACAGCGTGTCCAATTCATCGAATTAAAGCATCTTATAACACGATTAAATATGAATTACATACATTGGACAATGAGTTATATAAGTCTGAAAAAAGAGGGGGGGGAAATAGTAACACAGGTTTGATAACTCTTGAAATCTATTGTGTTCCACTGAAGGATATATCTCACAATGAGCATCTCTCTCTCTCTCTCTCTCTCTCTCTCTCTCTCTCTCTCTCTCTCTCCATACATACACACACACAGTAACTTTCACTATGGACACCAGTGACCAACTGGTGGAGATCCAATTGCGTTAATGTCGACCAACTTTTTATTTCTCAAAATGAACAAAACTCCCCCCCCCCCCCACACACACACACACTGCTAATTTATTTAAATCCATGATCTATGGGTGAACTTTGGCATTTGCAGTTTGCAGCGCTGCAGATTTGCGATTATAACATTTTTTTTTTTATTGTAACAAATCAATTTTTTTTCGACTATAACAAATCTATTTTTCAGCGTGCGGCTGGCTGGAACGCAGAGCGGCGAGTGCGGTCGAGCGCAGAACCCGACGCGCCTCGTCTTGTTTTTCCGTTTCGTTCGGTTGACGGTGACTCATTTGATTCGAGCCTGAAGAAATACATCGTGCCGACAGTCGTCAACGGCCGGAAGTATTCGATACTTTCCACGGACGCTCGACCAGAGGGTGGACGCCATCCTCTGGGGACGTCGGTCCACGGGGGTCTGGACGGACCCCCATGGCGGTCCCTCTGAAGCGGCGGTTCGCCCTTGATGATTACGATCGTTGTTCTGCGTCCTCTGAACCGCGGCGTGCCTCAGGGTTCTGTCCTCGGTCTCCTGCTCTTTTTATGAGTTTTCGATCCGTGTGCTTCCTCCAGAACAAATATCAAAGGTGAATCAGATTTGTCTCCTGCTCTCTGAACTCACTTTATATTTACGACTGCAACTCGTAAACTTCTGCACGGACTCATAGTCGAGTGTGTGTTTTTCTCTTTCTTCTTGTTCTCCGACTTTATTTTTTGTCGTGCTTCTTTATCGTTCCCAGAGTTGATTGATGAAGTCCTCTTGTTTGCCCACTCGAGCGGTCAAACCCGCTCACACCTTCGACTCATACAGTCGTCTTTCCGGCAAATAGAAGAGATAAGGAACCATAACATCGACGTTCAAGGAAATGCAAATTTAAAAAGAAAATGATGACGTTTGAGAAGCTGAAACCAGTAAAAAGAGGAAGTGTGACGCCGTGGATCCGCTAATGGCTAATCCTCTCAGAGTGAAACACCGCTAAACAGCCAGAAGAAACATTTCTACGGTTTATTCATGTCGTTTCTCTGGAATGTTAATAGTTATGGACACGTTGCATCGGCCCGTTTGTGTTGGTTACGACTCACTGGAAGTGAGGTATTACATTTCTTTTCCTTAAGGCTGTAGTATCAGGAAGTTTTCTCTGTGTGTGTGTGTGTGTGTGTTTTAGTGAGTATCACTTTCATTTTTTTCATCAAAGTTAACCTACTTTTTAAAGCGCTGAATTCCCTTCGGTAGCTTAAGTTCAAATGTGCTTTTCAAAATAAGATTTAATGTAGGAGCCACGCGAGGAGATGATAGACCATGACGCAGTTCTTTACCCTCAAAGAGTCATCAGAACATTCAAGCTTTATTATTTACCGAGGCGTCTTTTGATTATCTCGTCCTTTCAGCCGTTTCCCTCTTTCTTTCTTTCTTTGCGAATCCAAAGAATGAGATGGTAATAAATCCCGTAATCTAAAAAGTTAAAGTTAAGCTGTCGCCCCAAAATGCACGAAAAATCGAATTTGGAATCGTCTGAACCTGATGTGTGTATTCAAAACGTTATCGGCGCTAACGGCTCGAGGAGGGGGGGGGGGGACTCGCTCCTGTGTGTTTACAGGAACACAGGAAACGGCTTTGCGGCGCGCACCACCTGTCGAGGTGCGTGTTGTGGGAGTCCGTCGCTATCTGTGGCCATTGACTGCTCATTAGGCCCCTCCCACCAGGAAGGGGGGGGGGGGGGGACCTTGACCGTGGACTCTGCAGCTATTTGAGCTCTGTGCGTCGACTTTTGTGATTTTGTTAGTGTGTGTTAGTGTGTGTGTGTGTGTGTGTGTGTGTGTGTGTGTGTGTGTGTGTGTGTGTGTGTGTGTGTGTGTGTGTACAGAGCAGAGTGCTATCGGCCTGATTAGGGAACCCTCCAGCCCTCTTCACAAACACTAACTGAGCTGATAAAGCCGAGAGGCCCACAAAGAGTTTATGGGCGAGCCGGAGGGTGTTTGCTCTTTGAGATGATTGTAAAATGTTTATTATCATCCTGCCGACGTATTAAAGGCGCCCGTAGGCCGGGTCGAGGTCTGGGGGGGTTATATTTTGAACGGTTGTCTCGCTGGGATTTTTTCAGTCCGTTGTTTGAGGGGTTTACGATACAACACGTCGCTATATCGTACGGCAATATCTGCGAGCCACCGCGGAATTAAAATCAGAACATTCGTCTTTCGTAAAGCTGCTTTTTGTATAATCTCAGTAAAGAAAACAATGTTTACCTCTGTGGTTTGCATGCAGGATTCTTTTAGCAAACAAATGAAGAATACACACGTGTATTTATATATATATATATATATATATATATATATATATATATATATATATATATATATATTCATATCTCTTGATTCAGAATACGACACCCCTGAACAAATACAGTGGAATAATAAAGAGAAACAACGCTCCCTTTTCGGCATTTTTTTATATTTATTTTAGTTTGATTCAAACCTATTTTACCTTTTATATATCGCCTTCATTTCAATGTAATAACTGAAATAAATCTTGGCAAAGTCGCTAATTTTTCATGCAGCCGAGTGACTCAAAGTTCCAGAAATAAATATATATATATATATATATATATATATTTATTATGATTTTAATTTAGGATAGGAATTTATAAGCATTTTTTGCTTCTACCTTTACCTTTTCAATCTTTCTCTTTTGTATATTATATAGAATAATATTGTATTGTATTTGATTTGATGGACTGAATAAAATACACAAACAAACAAAATATACCAGTATGTTTGTATATATATATATATATATATATATATATATATATATATATATATATATATATATATATATAATGTTTGTGTGTGTATATGTATATATATATAAAAATATATACACACATACATATATACGTGTATATATACATACATATTCTTACAAAGGTCACATCAGTGTGTAACAAAGGCTTTTGTTGTCCCAGTGATGGATGTGCTGTTACAATTAATGTACTTTTAAAAAATGTGTGTTTTGTTTTGTGTTTCTGGTGTGTGTGTGTGTGTGTGTGTGTGTGTGTGTGTGTGTGTGTGTGTGTGTGTGTGTGTGTGTGTGTTTGAGACTCAGTGTTTGTCCATAATGGGTCATGGCGTATTAAATAACTCATTAGTGTTCACGTTCGGTTGTGTTTGAGAAAGAAAGAAAGAAAGAAAGAGAGAGAGAGATAGATAGATAACAGTGGATCGAACAGCTGCTGTCTGTCTTCTAAAGGCTTCAGAGCGTCGACCTGCACACGCCCAAATAATTCACCCCTAGTAGAAGACGAGCAGCACAAGAGAAAGATGACAAAAACCGACCAATCACAGCGTCCGGCTGAGACACAGCAGCCCTCAGTGACGGTTCCCCGGAGCGGGGGGGCGATGGCCGGCTGCTTCCACCTGACCTCTGGCAGCTTGTTTAGGAATATATACCACTCAAGTGTGTTTGCTCTGCTTATGTATGTATGTGTGCGTGTGTGTGTGTGTGTGTGTGCGTGTGTGTCGTGTTTCACCAGCCCTACAGGATAATGGTCTGCGCTTTTGACCCCGACAGAGCAGCTATAGCGCAAAGCCAAACACACCTGCTGCTGCCTCAGCCTTTCTATATGGAGACATTTGTACACACACACACACACGCACACACAAGCTGTGTGTGCGCGATTAACTGTAGAAACAGGATTTCGTCCTGGTGGGAGGCTTCTGCCGTGTTTTTCCAATACATTTTAAATGTTTGTTGGTCTTTTAAAGATGGGAAGTCACAGCCCCCCCCCCCCTCCCCCCGTGCTCTTTGGACCCCCATTGCTCCGCTAATGGCCGTCACTGGGTGATGGATGGTCAATAGCGGAGGCCTATCTAATCAGCACTAACGAGGTCCACGCCGCTAACGGGCGCTTGATGACCCAAACGGCCAAACCGGCTGATAAAAAAAAAAAAAAAAAAATAATCCTTCTGCCATCACGTTTTGTTGCATTAGCCTGACGAACTCCACGGAAAACAAAAAGAACAAACCGATCAATTAAAACGTTTTCAAGGCTTCAACAACTCGTCTTCTTTCACTACTATTTGAAATTGACTCGTTTGCTTGTTAAAAAAATGACATTTCAGAAAACTTGCAACACAAACAATAATCGTCTTTATGTCCATAATCAACCTGTGAAGTTTCATGGTGATATTTATGAGAGTTTTTTTTTTACCCTATTCACGCGGAGAGTCTGAAAACAGGTGTAAAGTCTCTTTAATCTCTTTAAAGGAGGTTTTTCTCCTTTAATGAGTTTTCTCTCACTCTGATTCGTAACTCTCCTTCAGCAGCTCTCACACCCACCAAACTTTATAGGTTCAAACCTCAATACATGATGAAGGTGTGTATGGAGCGGTTTGTTCACACATCATTCATGGCCAAAGTTATACAACATTTATTCAAAACATGCAGAAAATTTATGTTTTTTTAATGTGTTTTGTGAGATTCCTGCAGTGAAACAAACGGATATATAAAATCCCCCTCTGGAGAAACCTCCGTCTCTGTCAACAAGAAATCTCGTTGACGTGGAACCGGTTGAGTCGTGAACATCCAACAAAAAGAAAAGACTTAACGACGTATAACATGCTCCTTTAAAAAAAAAAAAAATGTTTATGGATTTGAATCAATATCAAAAGTCTCCCAAAGTAAATAGATTTGAGCCCTTTTTTTTGGGGGGGGGGCAATGAAAACTTAAAGATGATAATAAAAAAAACATTCCATCATTTCATACGTTGTTTTCGTGACACGTGAACTTGCGGAACAGTAAAAGTCGTCCGCCCCTCCCCCGTGTTGTTTCTGCTCATTCCTTTCATTGATTCTCTCGACGTCGGCTTTGAAAGATGACTTTTCTTCCCCGTTGTGTGCACACCGGCCTATTCAACAGAGCTTTTGATTCTCTTTGTTGATGATTAGCTCACTGTGTGGCAACAGAAATGTCAACGACTGGGCGGGGTGGGATAAGTGTTGCGTTAAGACCTTGGCTCGTTGTTCTCGTTCTTTTTTTTAGCCACAACTATTCCTTGTAACTACAAAGCGGCGCTTTTTCGCTGCTTTTTAAATCGTCGTACGGCTCGTTGTTTACGCTCGTGTTTGAGATCGTTGGAACCCGCTGAACCCCAAAGCACACTTCACTCTCCGAGGCCTCGAGTTTCACAATAAAGGTCCCGCGTTCTCGAGAAAGAGGACTCAAACGTGTCTTCTTGTGCAGAGTGACGCAACACCAGTACAACAGTAAAAATGCAAAATAAAGGCAGTTTTATTTGAGTTTTTTTGTTACTTTTCTTGACATGATGTGTCCAAGGAATGTTAAAAAGATGAAAGATCTGACGATAGTGACGTTTCTTACGGTTTCTGATGAAGATAAACGGTTTAGTTTTTAGCGGGTTGTTTAAATAAAACGTGCCAGTTTTTGGGGTCCAGAGATTTAAAAAAAATAAAAGTAAGAGTAAGAAGCAAAGAAGATGGGGGACTTTTATTTTGAAGGATTTATAAGAAATACTACGTTTTATCCGCTGTGATGAGAAAAATATATATACAGTCCAACTGTTGAAATTCTTTAAAAGATGTATAAAATGTAAGTGTTCTTCCTCTCACTCTTGCAAATGTTATTTGTAATAGTTTTATTTTATATAATTATACTTTCAGCTTCAAAGTATGAAATGTGCCATACAAAAAAGACGATAATTATCATTATTATTATTTACAAGTGTAACCTCGAGAGAATAAAACTGCAGACAGGAAGCAAGTTTATTTTTCATTTCCCACATAAATATACACACACGCACACACACTTAATTGGAAAAAAAAAAAAGGTGTGTCAGTAACAACAAAGATGTGAGGACAGAAACATGCACAGAGGTTACAGCTGTCGGCTCCTCGCTGCATTCCTCGCCAGATAAAAAACAGCCATAATTATATTAATTAATCGTGTTCGTGCAGCAGAGGATCCACAAAGTCCTCCTGGAATCCAGCCGACGTAAAGTTTGGGAGATGTCGTCTGCCTGATGAGGAGCATGACATATTGCCTGAGTGTTTCTTTTAATTGAAAACCACTTGGCAGCAGCTCTCGCCCACGGCGCCAACCGCCATCAACCCCATTTAGAGCCATACACGCACTTTATTGTGAAAGGACATTTCCGTCAGCGAGGCGATGGCGTGATGTCACGACGTCTGTCCGATGGGCGTCGGAGAAATTAACTGAGAGACGGTGGTTTACTGTGTCGGCTCAAGGAAAGTCCTTTGTTTAGACACAAGGAAAGTACTTGGTTTAGACACAATAAAGGTACTTTGTTTCGACACAAGGAAAGTACTTTGTTTCGACACAAGGAAATGACTTTGTTTACGACACAAGGAAAGTACTTTGTTTGGACACAAGGAAAGTACTTGGTTTAGACACAATAAAGGTACTTTGTTTCGACACAAGGAAAGTACTTGGTTTAGACACAAGGAAAGTACTTTGTTTGGACACAAGGAAAGTACTTTGTTTGGACACAAGGAAAGTATTTGATTTAGACACAATAAAGGTACTTTGTTTCGACACAAGGAAAGTACTTTGTTTCGACACAAGGAAAGTACTTTGTTTCGACACAAGGAAAGTACTTTGTTTCGACACAAGGAAAGTACTTGGTCTAGACAATTAAGTATTTGGTTTAGGAAACACAATTACTTTGTTAGGTAAAGGTAATTAATGTACTTGGTTTAAGCAATGAAAATACTGGGTTTAGAGAATGGAAGTACTTGGTTTAGGCATAAGGAAAGTACTTGCTTTAGGCAATGAAAGTATATGGTTAGGTAAAGATACCGAAAATACCTGGTCATGTTAGGGTAATAAATGTACCTGGTCATGTTAAGGTAACATCAGTACCTGGTCATGTTACAGTAATAAATGTACCTGGTCATGTTAAGGTAATAAATGTACCTGGTAATGTTAAGGTAATAAATGTACCTGGTCATGTTACAGTAATAAATGTACCTGGTCATGTTAAGGTAATAAATGTACCTGGTCATGTTAAGGTAACATCAGTACCTGGTCATGTTACAGTAATAAATGTACCTGGTCATGTTAAGGTAATAAATGTACCTGGTCATGTTAAGGTAATAAATGTACCTGGTCATGTTAGGGTAATAAATGTACCTGGTCATGTTAAGGTAATAAATGTACCTGGTCATGTTAAGGTAATAAATGTACCTGGTCATGTTAGGGTAATAAATGTACCTGGTCATGTTAAGGTAATAAATGTACCTGGTCATGTTAAGGTAACATCAGTACCTGTTTTTGGTGAAAATCCGTGTTTCTGTTCTCATAACTTCTTTGTTATGTCAAATAACAAGTCTCCGTTCATCGAGGTCACGACTCTTGACTCGAGCTCCGGCCTTCTGGGTGAAAGTCTGTTTGTGGTGATTATAACGCCCCCCCCCCCCACCCTCTCTCTCTCTCTCTCCCCTACAGGCGAGAAGCCGTACCGCTGCACGTGGGAGAGCTGCGACTGGCGCTTCGCCCGATCGGACGAGCTCACCCGGCACTACCGGAAACACACCGGGGCCAAACCCTTCAAGTGCGTCGCCTGCAGCCGCTGCTTCTCGCGCTCCGACCACCTGGCGCTGCACATGAAGCGCCACCAGAATTAAACGCCGCGCGGCACGCCGGTCCCCAGAACGCAACCCACGCGGTACCACAACCACCCCCGTTCACACACACACACACACACACACAGGGTTTAGCTCCGGCGCTCCATGCTAATGCCAGTCGGCGGCTAACGGTTAGTCGGCAGCTAACGTTGTCCTGAGTAAAATAAAAGTGCAAGGAAACTTCTTTTTTTGAAGGATTTTCAGATTGAATCGTTTCAGGTGAACTCGGACAGCTTCACTCACTGTGGCTATAAACCCGTGACTCGGAGTGGAGGGAACTTCATTTATTGTATATCAATATTTTTATTTAAAAAAAAATTTTAATCCAACATTACTAATAATATTTAAAATAATAACTAAATGAGGCCTCGGGTCTTCACCACCTCGGCGTGACCTCACCATCTGCCCTCCAGTCACAGATTGTTCCGTCACATGACCTTTTTTTAAAATTAAAGATCTGGTTCAAGCAAACACAAAGTGACTTTTTTTAAATCCAATTATAAATTGTGTAATTTCTTCTTCTTTAAAGAAAACTTTAGGGGGGGTCAGAGTTCAGAGTTTTGTTGTTCTAGCGCCCGCCTGCTGTCTGTCAACACTTCGTGAGCCGGAGTTTTACCTCCAGACATCGTGATCCACCCACCGGGGGCTCACAGGTGATTTGGGTGTCTGGTCTCATCACTAAACTGTTGAAAACCATGCACTGGTCCGACTGGTTTGAACACACTTTCACACGCACACTTTCACACACGCGAACACGACTCACACACACTCGACTTCTGCAAATACGGGTCATCAGGACTGCAGCGTCAGCCTCCTGCTGAACACACCGTGGAAACACTTTCTTCTCTTGTAAACAACATCAACATGAACTTTATGATTTCCCATAAATCCACCACCATCATCTTCATCATCATCATCATCATCATCATCATCATCATCGTCATCATCACCATCATCACCATCACCATCATCACCACTGCCACCATCTTGTATCAGGACGTATGGACGTTCAGGGAGCTGCCGTTGTAAATATCTGTTTATATTCGTGTGCGTACGTGTCTCGGAGAATACAAAGAATGTAATGAGATTTATACTTGACTTTTTTTTTACATCAAATGTTAATTTGAGTAATATTCTATGTTGAATTCCCTGTCTTGAAAAAGAAAAGAAGAAAAAGAAAAAAAATAATTGGACCCAATCAGAGAACTCTCCATGGAAAAGTTAATAATCGCCTCGCTGTGCTCGTACAGGTAATAATACCTGTCGAGCTCGCAGAGCGGAGGGATTCGCCAATGTTTGTATCCGTGACACTGCCAGTTGCCACGGCGACCAAGCTCCTCTGACGACAGTTTGCGGTTCTGCTCGCCGTTTTCTTTTGTCTTTCCTGTTTTCCTCCCGTCGTTCTGTTCCAACCCTTCAGCCGGAGGGAGTCGGCCGGGCGGATCGAGCCTGTTACGTCATCCTCATCGATCGCGGATCAATAATGCAAGATGAAAGGTTTCGAAGCCCGACGCCGCTGCATTTCTTGGCGGCGGCGTAGCTTGAATGTTTGCCAACGACAGGAAGTACAAGAAGGGAAATGTTCCTTTTTTGTTGTTGTTTTTGCACGGAACAAATCGAGACAAGCGTGAACTTCAGACGTCTTCCCAGCGGAGCTCCAACGATCGCCAAGAACAAAAAATACAGAACGAACAAGATCGTTCGGAAGCAGAGAAACACGTCACCTGGATTATAGTTTGACATTTTATTATGAACTCACCTTCTCTTCACTGTTTCTACCACTTTGTATGAGTGTGTGTGTGTGTGTGTGTGTGTGTGTGTGTGTGTGTGTGTGTGTGTGTGTGTGTGTGTGTGTGTGTGTGTGTGTGTGTGTGTGTGTGTGTGTGTGTGTGTGTGTGTGTGTGTGTGTGTGTGTGTGTGTGTGTGTGTGTGTCCAAACCTCCTCTTCCATCAACACTATGATTGTTTTAAAGAAACAAGTTCTCCTGCTGACCGCCCACTGTGTACATAATTGTAGTTCTAGTTTTCAGACTTTTTGTAAATATTGTCTTGTTTTTTATTCCCTATTATAATATTGATATTTCTTTTTTCTTTCTTTTTTTATAATGGGATTTTAGATCGGTTGCACGTGAACGCTCTTTTAATTTAGTTTTGATACTAGCGTGTAAGAGAATTTATCAGTTTTGTGTACAAACTGTTGAGAACAACAACGCTTTTCTTTTCTGTTTGTGCGAGATGCTGCAATGAAATAATAAAAGGATTCATGAAATAAAAGCTTTGTTCTCGTCTCGTTGGTGTTCGAGCGTTTAGCTAACACAGATTTACGGGGCGTTTGGGTGTCTTTTGTTCGGGAACACGAAGAAGATGGGGAACACGGATATAGCGTCGCCATCGAACATCTAATGGAGAGAGTTATTCAGCTATTTGTGGAACGGGGAACGTAACAGTAAAATAAAGTCTTTCCTGCCAGCTAACGAAATCTCTCTTACGTAAACTCCGGGTAACGCCAAAAACGTACGCCAATCCCTTACAGAGTGTTTCGTCATCTTCTGTTCCGGGACACGAACAAGACGAGGAACACGTACATAGCGTCAACATCGAACCATCTAATGGAGAGAGTTATTAAAAAATGTGTTTTCCTGCCAGCTAATGTCAACTCTCCTACATAACCTTCGGGTAACGTAACTGTTAGCCACCAAAAAAAAGATCCCAAGCAAGCTCAGAAAGCGTCTCTTTGATAAACGAGAGTTCAGTCGTCTCCACCCAGCTTTTCTCACGCTTTGAAAACGCACATAAAGAAACTTGCAATACGTAAATCACAGCTGGCGTAGGTGTTTGAGCGTGCAGCTAACGCACAGATTTACAGAGCGTTTCGGCATCTTCTGTTTGGGAACACGAAGAAGACGAGGAACACGAACATAGCGTTGCCATCGAATGGAGAGAATTATTATTCAAAAATAAAATTAGTTTTATAACGTAACGGTAAAATAACGTCTTTCCTGCCAGTTAACTTCAACTCTCCTACGTAACCTTCAGGTAACGTAACCGTTAGCGGCCAAGAAAACATCCCAAACGAGCACAGAAAGCGTCTCTTTGATAAACAAGAGTTCAGTCGCCTCCACGCAGCTTTTCTCACACTTTTCAAAACGCACATAAAGAAACACGCCATACGTAAATCACCGCTGCCGTCAGGCGTCGCTTTTATGGGCGTCGGTTGTTAATCCGTCAGACGAGTCACGCGTTTGCTCATCCTCCAAGGATTCGATGCTCACGTATTATTTGCGTGACGTGACACGGGAACATGGCGGTTTGACGCATGTTGGGAAGAATAAGCCGCCGAATGAAAGGCATGGAGGCGATGTGGGCGGAGCTTTATTGAGCTGGCAGCGAGAGTAATCTTGGCGTTTGTGCATAGACGCGTTCCTCAGATGTCGCTCATTCTCTGGGTCAACGCCCTCCACGTCAACACAAGAGTGTGAGTCTCCTTTGTCATGTCATGTAGCACTCAGAAAAGTAATTAAAAGTGAATTAATTTAATCTTTAAAAGACTTATGTCTGAGATATTGATTGTAGTTGCCTCTCTTGTTTTAACCTCCCAAATCTAACGTTACAAATGTAGGTTTTACGAGAGTTCCTAAACGATGAATGTGCTAATAACTTTGCAATCAAAACTCTACTGACTGTGAACGGGACATTTTTAAAGTATGATAAAAGAGCCGATTGGTGTTTTGTGCACACGTGCAACTTATCCCGATGTTTTTTTCCCGCCCCGGCGGCGTTACATCCCGTTCCACTCACCGGGTTCATCTCCCGGTCCCTTTTTTTTCGTGAGTCGTTCAGGTACAGTTCTTTGGCCTCCGTCTCCTGAGCGCTCTGACCTGAGGGCCTTCCTGAAGCTCCGCTGCTCATTCCAGAGTCGCAGCAGTAAAACTCCTGTTAAAACTTGTCGGGAGGATTCTGCAGCGCAGCCGGAGATCCTCTCGGCGGACCTGGATATCTCTCTGGTGACGAGCGCCGACGAAGAGGAAAGGAGTCGGCGTGGATCCAGTCGTTGAATATTTGATACAAAGGTCATGTTTACACTACCGTTCAAAAGTTTGGGTTCACTCAGACGATTTGGTGTTTTCCATGAAAACTCACACTTTTAATTATCAAATGAATAGAAAATGTAGCAAGACATTGACAAGGTTAGAAATAATTATTTTATTTTTTTGTAAATATTAATGTTGTTCTTCTTGTGGCTCAAAGGAAGGACATTATTATAGCTTCTCTCACCAGCATAACTGTTTTCAGCTGTGCTCACATAAAAAGGGGTTTTCACCCCTCCGTTCGACTTCTAAGGCGATGTACACAATGTACCACTAGACCATGGAGATGGGCCTCTACACACCTCCGTAGAGACTTCATTAACCACCAGAGAATAGTCATCTACACATTAACTATGTAGAGAGAGTATTTATGATTAATTTAATGGTATTTTCATTGATAAAAAACAGTGCTTTACTTTGAAAAATAAGGACATTTCTAAGTGACCCCAAACTTGAAAGGTAGTATCAGAGAAAAGAAAAAGACATTAGTGTTATTTAAAAGATTTGCCACGGCCGAGTATTTCGACAATTTCAACAATGTGGATGTGAGGGGAGAAATTCTATTTATATTCCTCCGCATGGCTCTTTCCATGATGCCGTCAGACATTTATCAAAACAATCGGAGCATGTCAACGACAATAACCTTTAGCGGGCCAACGTTGACGGAGAGCGGTTGCCCCGAGCGATCGCATTCCAGACACAAAAACACCAGAAAACAGGTTTCAGGTCAGAGTCACCGTTTTACGTGTCTTCCCAACTTGATCCTGGAGCGAGTGATTTGTGATGTGTCAGAAATGTTTTTACAATTTCTGGCGACGTTTTTATTTTACTCTTTTTTACCGTAATACCAATAATGTAACGTATAATATCCTGTTCTTTTACCATAGTGAAAAAAATAATGTAATGTATAATATCATGCTCTTTTTCCATAGTTAAACTAATAATGTAATGTATAATATGATGCTCTTTTTCCATAATTAAAACAATAATGTAATGTATAATATGATGCTCTTTTCCCATAATTAAACTAATAATGTTACGAATAATATCCTGTTCTTTTCCCATAATTAAACCAATAATGTAACTTATAATATCCTGTTCTTTTCCCATAATTAAACCAATAATATAACACATAATATATTATGAGTTGATGCTTAAGATCAGCTTGTAGTTTGTTCCACGGAGAAAATATATATAAATACATGTCAATACAAATAAAATGCATTGTCATTACATGCATGGACAATAGAAATAGAAATAGGAAATAAAAACAAAACAAGAGACATCCATTTTTTTCAAAACAATATTAAGAAAGTGTTCTTAGTGCAGCCCGTCTAAACGTCTCTTTCCTGGCTCAGTTCCGATTTCGTGAAAAACAAAATGCAAAACATCATGTGAACGGAGATTTTAATTTCCATAATTTAAATTTAAAGTAAATAAGGAGGTTGGGATTTGACCAAAGTTACCGACATTACTTAGAGATGAAGTTTACAAAAACCTTCTTTAAATGTAGTTTGTTTCATTGAACACACTGCGACGTGAAACATCGCAACGTGAAACATCGCAACGTGAAACATCGCAACGTGAAACATCGTGACGTTGAACATCCATCTCGGCTCCCATGAATTCAAATGTACACAAAAACATTCAGATTAAAAATTAAGAGAAGAGTAAAATATATAAAATAAATAGCTACAATTGTACTAAACAGTTTGAGGCCTCTCAAGGACCTGAGGGTTCAGGGTTCGAGGCTTACGGGGGAATTGGGGGGTCTTCTTCTTCTTCTTCTTCTTCTTCTTCTTCTTCTTCTTCTTCTTCTTCTTCTTCTTCTTCTTCTATTTACTGCTGGACTACAGCCATGCCTGAGCCTACAGCGCCAACTACTGGCCAGGTAGCGGTGGGGTCTCCCATGTGACAGAGTTCCGGGTGAGATGTCGTTTGTGATTGCGTAATCGTCATAAACCCAGATATGGCTGCTGACGCGACACCACGTGAACGTTTTTATTTAGTGGTGTGTCCTGCTCTTAAACCGTGCACGCGCACGTCACGCACAGACGAGGACGTGCGCAGATTTATGATCCACGGCGCGGTCCGACTCACAACACCCCGGTTCCTTATTGCGTTGATAGGTCCGTCTGCGCATGCGCATGTGTGACCGACGATGGGTGTTAATGATTGGCCGGGGAGAGAGAGAGAGAGAGAGAGAGAGAGAGAGAGAGAGAGAGAGAGAGAGAGAGAGAGAGAGAGAGAGAGAGAGAGAGAGATGTTTATGACTGTGGATGACTTTATTCCGGTTGCTCTTTATTCATTAACCCGGTTGTTTCTCAGTTTTCTCCGGTTTGAATTGCAAATAGAGGATGTTTATTTTTGTCAGTAACTTTTTAGGAGAGCACATTTCATTTTAAATGAGTTGTTATTACTATTTTAATAGTTCTGCTCCTGGAGTTGGATGCCAGTGGTCCGCAGGTCCTCTGTGCCAGGGCTCCCTCTAGTGGGAGGGACCGGGACGTGTTATTATAAAGTTATTATAAAAGTGAAATATTAATACATCGGCATTACGACAGCCACACTAGTATGTATTGCATTTATTGTTTTGTTTGGGGGAAATAAATAATAAAATGTGCAATGTGAAAATAATGAGTAAACAAAAAATGTATTTAATAATTATTCAATTAATTAAAATGTTCAGTAATGAATAAATGCATACATCTTAAAGTTAATACAAATACATACAAATACAGGAATTGGTTAAAAAAATAAGATAAAAACGCAAATTAAATCAGAAATATATATTTAAACATTTGTTACATTTAAATGGTATTTTCTTTACTGAGTATTTTTTTTAATAAAATATATAATTAGTACTAGTAATATAAATATATAATAATAAACACAGACACCAGGCGTTAAATTGCACCAAAAACATGTTTTATTCTATAAAAGAAGGAGGGGGGGGGGGGTGGAGGCAAATAATCACAACTGTACAGGGAGAAACTGACTTTGAAACACTATGAGTCACAGTATCAAAAAGCTCTCGTCTTCCTCACTGATCTTTACACATTTGTTCTGTACAAATACAAAAGAAAAAAAGAAAAAAGAAATAAAATATTATTAATAATTGTATTATTATAATGATAACTGCATTGCACTGAGTAAATATAGTACTGGCCCATAAGTTACTGCATTCGATAGAAAATACCTCAAATGTGTGATTTTTTTTGCAGAGGCGGGTCGAGGCCCCTCGCACGCGGACGGACTCGGTGTTGTGACGTCACCTCTCTGACGTCACCCCGCGTGTCCGCGCATCAAACATTCACGCTTTGCACGCGAAAACAAAAAAAAATATTTAGAAGAATACCGAGGAAAAAACAAGCTTGCACAAACCGCAAACAAACAACAACAACAACAACACAAACAAAAAGTGGGAAAAAAATAAAAAATAAAATAAAACCCAAACACATGCATCAGTCTCCCGGCAACGACGCAGCCTGAGCCGTAATAACTCTCCGTGTCTCTGGGTAGAAAATACCTCATTGTTGCTGCTGATCAGTGTGCTTTCATTAAAGCGATTATCATCACCGGGTATACAAGGACCCGGATGTGTGCTGCGTGGGGGCAATTAAGGGGATTAAATACATGGAGGAGCTTTCCGGGGACAACTTGTACTTCCTTCAGTGTCGGAATATCAAACTGTTTTTTTCTGGACAATAGAGGTGCTGCAAGAGGACCGACACCGGGACCGGGACCGGGTCCGGGTCCGGGACCGGGAAGATAGCGCCACCGGTTCCTTCCCTCTAAGAACCAACGGGATTCTTCTATGTGAAGTTTAAACCTCCGCTTCGGTCACGTGACTTCAAGTCTCCGCCTCTCAGCTGAAGGCCGCCTGGTCGTCTCCTTTACGCCCTTTAACATTCAGAGGGGCGTTCACTGACCCGTTTTTAATAATCAGACAACTGAACTCTCTTCAGCTCGTGTTGAACACAACACTTTTCTTTTTCTTTTTTTCTAAACTGAGACGCAGCGTGAAACCGGAAGTGTAAAACATGCCGACTCATCTCCTGTTTTTTTAGGACTCGTCCCTGCAGCAGCTCTGGATTACGTTTATAAAATAAACATCAGTTAAAAAAAACGACGATCAAATCCAAAATTAACCACAAACATATATATATTTTCATAACCTGAAAGTTTCTGCAGCTCGAGTGTAAAAACAAAACAAAAAAACAACCTAAATCTCACATTTAATTGGCTTTTTGTGATATTTTAATTGAGGTCCAGTGCAGAAACATCAAGCTCCGTTTTGAATAATAAACGCGTTATTAATTAATAATCTCCGATGTGTTTTGGGGGGTCACGGATGTCTCAAAACACACGCACATGCTCACCAACGTCACGATAGGAAACAGGAAGGCTACGCTCCATGCAACAATGTGCACAACACAAGTGGGACCAACTCTTCTTTTTGTCTTTTGTCTTTTTAAGAAACTACCAAAACAAATGTCGTATTAGATTTGAAAAGAAAACAACACGCGACGGAGCACATCTCATCAAACTAACGGAAGAAGAAGAAAGAAAAAAAGATATTTTCACATTATCTAGTCAGTGTTAAAAATAGAAATTCACCCGTTACATTTACTCTGCACTTTTTGATTATATACATTTATGTACATGGATTTATCTTAATTATTTGTCATTGTCCTTAATGTATTTTATCAACAGTTTACAAAAGAAAGAAACATTGCAATCAAATGCATATACTCTTCTAGAAAGATGTGCTTAGTAACGATGTTTTTTGTTTTTGTGGTTTTTAGTTGAAGCAGAAGGGGGGGGGGGCTGAGGGTTGCAACAAGCCACTGGCGTCAGTTCAGATTATCAATCTTTAAAAAACAGATTCAGGGATTTTTTCTGGGTCTTTTTCTGGATTATTTATTATTTTTTCTTGCCGCGCTCTCGCTAGCTAACGGGGACTCGGGTTTATGGACCCCCGCTACCACCGCGCACAATCGGTTCAGATCTCGCCCCGCGGCCGCGTTGTGTTGCGGTATCGAGTTCAGCCCAGAAGAGGAGCCGGGGTGAACGAAAAAGCTGGCCCACGATTGGGTTAGAGGGTTAGGGGGAGGGGCTTAACTCAATGGGGGGAGTTGCCAGGCGAGATTCCAGGAGACCAGGTGCTTTAAAGACCAGGTGGTCCAGAGAGACCAGGTGCTCCTGAACCAACGGAGGCTCTCGGGCCGGTGGTTCTGGTCCTGGTCCTGATTCTGGTCCTGGTCCTGGTTCTGGTTCTGGTTCGGCCCTCACAGATTCAGTAATTAAGGCTCGACGGGCCACACACTCGTAAAAATCTTCAATTATGATGTTTGTCTCGAGACATGCACACACACACACACACACACACACACACACACACACACACACACACACACAGTTGTTCTTGTAATCTCGACTGTGTCCTCGTGGATTTGATTAAAAAAAACATTTTTCCAAAGGAAGTCGTTCCGGAGGAAGGAGAATAAGATAAAGACTGAAGGCCGTATTTAAGAATAAGATATTTAAAAAAACGACAACGACGACGCACAAAGCAAATACTGTTAGGGGGAATAATCTGATTGATACAATACAAACTAAATTAATCTTTATAAAGTTCACAGTCTTGTAGCTCCCTGCACCAAGAGAGGGGGGGGGAGGGGAGGGGGGGGGGTTGCTTTTAGACTCTTAAAAAAAAACGTTATCAGGAACTCAGAGAATCTTTTGTACGTTTTTTGCATCTTTAAAACTCAACGTTGAGTTTCTCACGTTGGTTCCTCGTCACTGCTGCGCGCACACACACACACACACACACACACACACACACACACACACACACACAGCGGCCCCCCGGAGGCCTTCTGGGGAACTGCGTCTGGAGGCTCAGCGCCGGCCGGTGGCTCTAACCGTAACTCTCGCGTTTGCGTCCGTGGCGCCGGGCGCGTCTCCAACCTGAGGTCGTCCCGGTTCCCTCCTCTTTGATCCGGTGGCTCTCCGTGGAGGTCGTTCTCAAACAGTTCCTCTAGGAGACGCTCGGCTCCTCGAGGAGACGCTCGGCTCCTACGGCGGGGGGAAGTCTCCTGGAGGCCGTCGCTCCCCAAAACCCACAAAATGTGACAGTTCGTCTCGGAGTCGCTCTGGAAACCAACAGGAGGAAGCTTGGCCAGTGGAAGGGAACCCCCCCCCCCCCCTCCTTCTGTCACGCCTCCTCCTCCTCCTCCTCCTCCTCCTCCTCCTCTCCGTAGGATGGATGCATGTGATGAAGGAGGGACCGTCAGTGCTTCCTTCTCCGTTTGGGGAGGAGACGTCTTTTGTTGACAGCTGGAGTTGATGGAGGGAGGGAGGGAGGGAGGGAGGGAGGGAGGGAGGGAGGGAGGGCTGTTGGACGGACGGTGGTGATGATGTGTTGAAAAAAATCCCCAAACTGCTTCCTCTAAACACACACACACACACACACACACATTCCTGATATGGCTGTGATTTCATTATGAAGAGGAGGAGGAGGAGGAGGAGGAGGAGGAGGAGGAGGAGGAGGAGGAGGAGGAGGAGGAGGATGAAGAAGGTACGTGACTTGTTTTAAACGGCTGCAGAGGTGAGGCTCATTGTAGGGTGAGGTGGGGGGGGACTGGTACAAATTGTGCTGTGAGGGGATTTCAAAGGGTCAGAGGTTGGTTTTGTCGGGTGTGTGTGTGTGATGTGTGTGTGTGTGTGTGGGGGGGTCAGTTCACATCATGACGTGGCGCCGGCGGTGCAGGGACAGGTGGTCGGAGCGGGAGAAGGAGCGGTCGCACTCGGTGCAGCGGAACGGCTTGATGCCCGTGTGTTTGCGGAAATGCCGAGTCAGCTCGTCGGAGCGGGCGAAGCGCCAGGTGCAGCCCTCCCAGGTGCAGTGGTAGGGTTTCTCTCCTGAAGGAGGCAGGAGACAAGGAGAGGAGTCAAGGGAGGGAGGAGAGGAGAGGGGAAATGTCGGGATGCCCACGAGTGATTCTCTCTGTCTGGACCTTTACTACATTTCCCAGAATTCCCATGTGTTTTTCCGGCTTCTTCTGAAGATACACACATCCTCATTGTGCGTGTGTGTGTGTGTGTGTGTGTGTGTGTGTACCTGTGTGTATCCTCCGGTGGGCTTTGAGGTGGGAGCTCTTGGTGTAAACCTTTTTACAGCCGTCGTAGTCACACATGTGGATCCGCCTCCTCTTGACGTCCGGAGAGTCGGGGTCCACGGGCTCCAGGTCCATCACACTGGAGGAAGGGAGCAGGGAACAAGGAGTCAGTGAAGGAGACGGACAAATCTCACTTTTATATCTGCGTGGAGCGTGACACCAGCTGGGAGAGTCGTAGATGTTTAAAAACTCGACTTTTGGTTTTCTCAATGCTGTAAAAAAAATATTTTCGGTATTATCAACATATTCTAATGAACGTGAGGCGCCACTAGGGGGCGCCAGAGAGCCACGCCCCCTGTCCTCCCTCAGTTTCCTGTTAGTTTGTTATTTCACGGCGTGAATAAAGCGATTTTAGGTGTGACGGCGAACTGCGTCACGCAATCAAGACGCTCCGGTTGCCCAACTACACACACGCACGCACGCACACACACACACACACACACACACACACACACACAATTGTTCTCACGAAGAACAAAAACCCACAAATCAACATTCTCTCTTTCTCTCTCTCTCTCTCTCTCTCTCTCTCTCGGCCTCTCTCTCTCTCTCGGCCTCTCTCGGCCTCGGCCAACCGTCTCTGGCCACGCCCTGAACTTCAGCTGCACCCTGCGGCCTCGCCTACTGGGCGTGGCCGCAGCTGTCTCCCGATTTACTAATAAACACGCTGGACACACACACACACACACACACACACACACACACACACACACGCACGCACGCACACACACACACACACACGCACACACACACACACACACGCACACAGAGAGCAGTGTGTTCTGCTGCGCCGAGGTTACATAAGGTTATGTAAGTGTCCAGTCACAGCAGCGCTGCAGTGATGTCATCGGGCTGCAGGGGAGGAGGAGCCGATCCACACCGACACCGCATCTCCCACAAACCCTGCTGCGCAGCAGAGCCCCCCCCCCACTCACGCACACACACACACACACTCACACACACACTCACACACACACACTCCCATCCTGCACCGAGATGACAGCGCACATGCTTTATGGCGTCCGTGTCAACAGGTCGCTGACACAGAACCCAGATCCTCCTCTGAGGTTTTTTTGGGGGGGAATGGTCTCATCGGCCATCTTTGTGAGGGTCAGAAGACACGCGTGACGCCTCACTGAGAGACACACACCAAGGACACAGCTCACTGAGGAGACACACCAAGGACACAGCTCACTGAGGAGACACACCAAGGACACAGCGCACTGAGGAGACACACCAAGGACACAGCGCACTGAGGAGACACACCAAGGACACAGCGCACTGAGGAGACACACCAAGGACACAGCGCACTGAGGAGACACACCAAGGACACAGCGCACTGAGGAGACACACCAAGGACACAGCGCACTGAGGAGACACACCAAGGACACAGCGCACTGAGGAGACACACCAAGGACACAGCATGCAGGGGTCACTTAAAGAGACATTTACCACCCAGGAAGAAACAAGAGACAACAAAGAGACACACAACAACTACAAAGAGACACACAACAACTACAAAGAGACACAAAACAACTACAAAGAGACACAAAACAACTACAAAGAGACACAAAACAACTACAAAGAGACACAAAACAAAACACTGGCAGTCTTCTTCTTCTTCTTCTTCTTCTTCTTCTGCCGCTGTGCATTTACACTTTACTGCCAACTTGTGGCCACGTGTGGAACTGCATGCCTCTGAATGACGGACGTGACCCGACCGCCTGATAACTGTCAGTGAGCCTCCAGCTGAACTGATGAAGACGTCGCCCGCCTCGTAACGCCTCCAATGACCTCCAATGACCTCCAATGACCTCCAATGACCTCCAATGACCTCCAATGACCTCCAATGACCTCTAATGACCTCCAATGACCTCTAATGACCTCCAATGACCTCCAATGACCTCCAATGACCTCTAATGACCTCCAATGACCTCTAATGACCTCCAATGACCTCCACTTCCAGTTCCACTCGTATTTATTCCTATTCTCCATCGTGCGGCAAATAAAGCTCACCTGTGGTCGAGGCTCTGGGCGCTGAGCGACGCCGAGCCGGACTCCGTGCCGCTCTCCGCGTCGCTGTCGCTCTGGTACTCCACCGGGGACGTGGAACCGGGCTTGATACGCACTGCAGAGAAGAAGAAGAGGAGGAAGAAGAGGAAGAAGAAGAAGAAATAGAAGAGGAAGAAGAAGAAGAAGAAGAAGAAGAAGAAGAAGAAGAAGAAGAAGAAGAAGAAGAAGAAGAAGAAGAAGAAGAAGGAGTCCAATATAAAGATGAGGATGATTTTTATTTTTAAGCCGGGGGAGATGGGATTGGAAGAGATGAGCGTGAGGAAAGAGGAAAGAGGAAAGAGGAAAGAGGAAAGAGGAAAGAGGAAAGAGGAGATGGAATTAGGAAATGGAAGAAGAGGGAGAATAGGAAACAGCAGGGGGTTAATAACTTCTTCACAGAGACGCCTGGATACAGAAACTTAGCAAGACAAAGCCCAGCTCTGTGTGTGTGTGTGTGTGTGTGTGTGTGTGTGTGTGTGTGTGTGTGTGTGTGTGTGTGTGTGTGTGTGTGTGTGTGTGTGTGTGAGGACCCCCACTGAGGATGATCAACTCTCTGCCGCGGCGGCGCTCGGCGTGGCGTGATGATGTCACTCCACACTGACAGGCTGAGCGCGCCGTGAGGAAGAGGAGGAAGAGGAGGGTCCGCAGCATCAGGTGTGTGAGTGGAGGTTATTAACGGGAACGGTTGTGAGGGATGAATTATTATTGTTATTAAACGGGTGATTTTACTCCTCATCGCTGTGGTTGGTCACATGACCTGAGACCAGACAGCAGCTACGTGTGTGTGTGTGTGTGTGTGTGTGTGTGTGTGTGTGTGTGTGTGTGTGTGTGTGTGTGTGTGTGTGTCTGAAGTCTCTCGCTCCTCCATCGTCGCTCTTCACCCGAATTACATTTTTTCCTTTCCTTTCTCCCCCTCCTCTTCCTCCCCCCTCCTCTTCGTGCCCCTCCCCTTCCTCCTCCTCTTCCTCCCCCCTCCGTTTCCCATCCCCCCTCCTCTTCCTCCTCTTCCTCCCCCCTCCTCTTCCTCTCGGTCTCTCTGCAGGAATGTGGCCGCCACGCTGGTCGAAGTCCACACAGCCTGCAGAGAGCGAGGGGGGGAGGGGGGGAGGGGGGGGGGGGAATCTGGGAGGAGTTGTTATGGAGAGGGTCCTTTGTCTTTGGACAATTAGTACCCCCCCCACACACACACACACACACACACACACACACACACACACACACACACACACACACACACACAAACTCCACCGCTGCAGCTAGTTTTTCAAATGCAAAGCAGCCCATCTCCTCTCCTCTCGACCCCCCCTCCTCCTTCTTCCTCCCCCTCCTCCTTCTTCCTCGCCCCCCCTCCCTCCCTCCCTCCTCCCTCCCTCCCTCCCTCGTCTACCTATCCAGCTCCTCCTCTTCCTCCCACATATCTCCATGTGAACGCCGATGTCGGCCGCCAAAACATTCAAATGAATCGGTTCAGTAGAATAGAATAGTAGTAGTAGTAGTATAGTAGTATAGTTGTATAGTAGTACTAGAATAGTAGCATATACTAGTATAGTAGTATAGTAGTACTAGTATAGTAGTATATAACTAGCATAGTAGTATAGTAGTAGTATTGTCGTACTAGTATAGTAGTATAGTTCTAGTATAGTAGTATAGTACTAGTATAGTACTAGTAAAGTCGTACTAGTATAGTACTATAGTACTAGTAAAGTCATACTAGTATAATACTATAGTACTAGTATAGTAGTACTAGTACTATAGTACTAGTAAAGTCGTACTACTATACTAGTATAGTACTAGTATAGTCGTACTAGTACTATACTAGTACGACTATACTATTACTATAGTAATATACTAGTACGACTTTACTAGTACTATAGTACTATACTAGTACGACTTTACTGGTACTATACTAGTACTATAGTACTATATATAAACTGAACTGAGGGTCAGAGAGGAAGACGAGGAGGAGTGTGTGTGTCTGTCTGTCTGTGTGTGTGTGTGTGTGTGTGTGTGTGTGTGTGTGTGTTAAACTTACCCACAATGCAACACCACAGTCGGCCACACGGGGCCTGAACCTGAACCCGGCCTCCCGGCGCCGACTCTTCCCTCCGAGGACTCACCGGATCCCTCTGAGCGCCCGTCGCTGCCGATGAGCGGCACGGTGATGGCGGCCGTGGCGACGCCGTCCGTGGACATGGTGGTGTAGACCACGGGCAGCGACTGCACCACCACCGGGATGGTCTGCAGCTGCCCCACCTTGCTGGGCATGCTGACGGAGGGGATGGTGTGGATGACGTGGAGGATCTGCTGGCCGCCGGCGCCCTGAGTGGCCAGGATGGAGCCCGGAGAAAGGACCTGGAGGGGGGGGGGGTTAGTGGCCTGAACCCTCCTTTGACCTTTGGAGTCAATCTGACCTCATTCAAGGTTTAACGTCTCTAAAAAAAATGATTAACATTATTTTTTTTGCTTCATATTTCACGACTTTTCCTAATTTATTGGACAACTGGGAAAACATCAAAGTCACATGATGACATGTTTTCACTGTCCTGAACACAACTTGTACCCATCGTTGTTCTTTGGGGTCAATTTGACCCCAGGTTGATTCTCACTGTGTAAAACATATAAGAAATATAAACTTTTTTATTTATTTAAAGGGCTATTTAGGTCGTCAACAAATAAATATAAAGTACCTGACACCTAAACTTGGGAAATAATATTAATTCTGATAATTTTCTGGAGGTTTTAATTGCTCGATTCAAAAATATGTTAGTAAATTTGAAGGTAACAGGAGGGTTAAGAAATAGCGGATAGTTCGATAAAGTATAACGTCATTAGAACGATTTTCTCAAATGTATATATGTTTTAATATCTGATCTTTATGATCAGTGCTGACATTGAATCATTATAGTTTGATATAAAATATGAGTTACTTTGTGGCTGCAAAATAAGGAGCATTTATTCGCTCTAAAATAAAACCAGCCTTTTCCGACAGCACCTGAACGCAGCACCAGGCTGAGTTTTAAAACAGCTTTTCTTTTTTATCCAAGAATTATCTCACAAATCAAACACGGTCACCGTAACGCCCTCATCCGGCTCATATTCATGTTTCTTACGAGTAAACTTTAATGTCTGGGGTCCAATCGGCCCCAGAAGGTAACAGGAGGGGTAACTCTCTTAAAGGGACAGTGCATGGCCGTTACCATGGAGCCGATGGTCTGCAGCGTGGTGGTGGTGGTGGTCATGCCGGCCTGGCTCATGAGCGCGCCGGGCGCCGGGTTGACCGTGATGCTGCTGGTGAAGGCGGCCGGCTTGGCGGAGGAGCGCGGCCCGTTGAGCGACAGGTCCACCGGCTCCGTCTGGTCCTCGGAGGACGGCTCCGCCTTGCAGAGCGGCTCCGCCTTCACCTTCAGGGCCGTCGGCTGCGGCCGCTCGTCGCCCACGTCCGCCCGCTGGAGGAGGAGGAAACGGATCGTTAGAGCAGCTACGTCACGGCGAGACTCCGACGCCCACGGCGACGCCCGCTACGTCACGTTGGCTGGAAAACGTCACTAAAGAAATCGTTGGATAAGGAATCCTTAGATGAGGAATCGTTGGATAAGGAATCCTTAGATGAGGAATCGTTGGATAAGGAATCCTTAGATGAGGAATCGTTGGATGAGGAATCCTTAGATGAGGAATCGTTGGATGAGGAATCCTTAGATGAGGAATCGTTGGATGAGGAATCGTTGGATAAGGAATATTTGGATGAGGAATCGTAATCGTTGGATGAGGAATCGTTGGATCAGGAAACATTGGTTAAGAAATCGTTGGATAAGGAATTGTTGGAAGTGGAATGGTTGGATGAGGAATTGTTAGATGAGGAAACATTGGTTAAGAAATCGTTGGATAAGGAATTGTTGGAAGTGGAATAATTAGATGAGGAAACGTTGGATGAGGAAAAATTGGATGAGGAAACATTGGATAAGGAATCGTTGGATGAGGAATCGTTACATGTATGAATCGTTATGTGAGGAATCGTTGGATGAGGAATAGTTGGATAAGGAATTGTTGGATGAGGAATTGTTGGACGAGGAAACATTGGTTAAGGAATCATTGGATAAGGAATCGTGTGATGAGGAATAGTTGGATGAGGAATTGTTGGATGAGGAATAGTTGGATAAGGAATTGTTGGATGACGAAACATTGGATGAGGAATAGTTGGATAAGGAATTGTTGGATGAGGAATAGTTGGATAAAGAATTGTTGGATGAGGAATAGTTGGATAAGGAATCGTGTGATGAGGAATAGTTGGATGAGGAATAGTTGGATAAGGAATAGTTGGATGAGGAATCGTTGGATGAGGAATCGTTGGAGACTTTCATGTCGTGTTTTAAGAATTATTTCTGTATTATTTCTTCATCCGGTGCCTTGTGTGTTTTTATTCGGAGGTGTTTATTTATTCATGTTTTCTTCGCTCTATTAAAAAACAAAACTTTATTGTTTCTCCTGTCTTTTGATCATTTGATGCCCTGATGATTTTTGTTGTTCCTGAACTTATCTGGCGTGGCTCTCCTCTTCCTCCTCTTCCTCCTCTTCCTCGTTTCATATCGTGCATCACGTGTAAAGCTCTGCCTTCTCGAGCATGAACAGTGAACTACAACTCCCAGGATGCAACACTGGCGCTCGCGGTTCATCTGCGCCTCTTTACGCTGTGAACGCGCCCCGCCCCCGACTGCGCCTCACCGCCCTGCAGTGCAGCCGCCGGGGCTCATGGGTATTGTAGTTTTTAGAGACATGAAATGAACAACGAGTCTCGCCGCCTCTCTGTGTTTCTCCGCTGAGGGACGGAAGACGAGGAGGATGAGGAGAGGAGGAGGACGAGGAGGACGAGGAGGACGCTTCCACGGCGGCGCCGCCTCGTGGATGCGTTCAGGCGTCGTGTTTTTTAATCCGACACAACGCCCTCGATCCCCCAGCAGCCACCCGGGGCTCAGCTGCCATGGAGCACCGGGAACAATGGCTGCTGTGTGTGTGTGTGGGGGGGGGGGGGACTGGGCAGGGATGGAGAGAGACTGGTACTGATTAAGAGAGAGAGAGAGAGAGAGAGAGAGTAAAGAAAAAAGAGACGTAGAAATGGAGTGAGAGAGAGAGAGAGGTCCAGGAGTTGGAGTACGTCCAGCTCTGGGTGATGAAGAGGAGGAGGAGGAGGAGGAGGGGGGGGGGGTCACATAGTTCAGCTGGAGGCCCGGTTGGTAAACACCCCCCCGCTGTCACTGCACATGCATCCCCCCCCCCCCATGAGAGCAGGAAGTGGGGGTTACTAGGACGACGAGACCGAGCCCCTTTTATTCTGACGATGTCGACACTTTTTAAAAAGTCCAACGGCACCGTGACCCGAAAGTTACTGGATGTTGACAAACAAACAACAACAACCAAAACAAATGAGTTTAAGGAAATGAGAGAAGGAGGGTTATAGTTTTAAGGAAAGGAGAGAAGGAGGATAAGGAGTTTAAGGAAAGGAGAGAAGGAGGGTTATAGGTTTAAGGAAAGGGGAGAAGGAGGATAAGGAGGTTAAGGAAAGGAGAGAGGGATGGTAAGGAGTTTAAGGAAAGGAGAGAGGGATGGTAAGGAGTTTAGGAAAGGAGAGAAGGAGGGTACAGAGTTTAAGGGAAGGAAAGAAGGAGGGTACAGAGTTTAGGAAAAGGAGGGAGGGAAGATAAGGAGTTCAAGGAAAGGAGAGAGGGAGGGTACAGAGTTTAAGGAAAGGAGAGAAGGAGGGTACATAGTTTAGGAAAAGGAGGGAGGGAAGATAAGGCATTCAAGGAAAGGAGGCAGGGAGGGTAAGTAGTTCGAGGAAAGGAGGGAGGGAGCCGTTGACGACACATGGCAAACACACAGAACCCGGCGAGGAGGAATTTCAGGAGCTTGACAAATGGGCGAGGAAAGGAGAGAAGGAAGGAGACGAGGGAAGGGACCGAGCTGGGGGGGTCGGGGGGGATCAGCAGGCGGAAAAGGAAGCGTGTCCGTAACGTGATTATAGAGCCACAGCAAAGAGAGAGAGAGAAAATGAAGTGTGAAAGAAGTGAGGGAGCGGATGAGAGAGAGAGAGAGAGAGTGGGTGGGAAAGGCCTAGCGTTGCCATGGAAACTGGGAGCTATCAGCTGACTCCATGTTTTTTTCCCTCGTTCCCCACCCACCGCCAACTCCCTTCCCCTCCCAGTCCGTTCATCTTTCCATCACCTTCCTCTTCCTCCATTTATTCTCTCTCTCTCTCCCTCCCCCCCTCCTCTCCTCCTCTCCTCCTCTCCTCAGCCACGCCCTTGTGTCTTCCCACCTCGCCCTCTCGTCCCTCGTCGGCTTTCGTTTTTTTCTCCACCCACTGCCTCTCTTGTTTATTCCACCCTTCTTCCCTTCCTCCTCTCCTCTTTTCACGGCTCGGCTCTGATTGAAGCCTTTAAACTCTTTGCAAAGAAATCCCCAAAAGAAGAAGAAGAAGATGAAGAGAGGATGTAAAAAAAGAAGAAGAAGAAGAAATCTGTTAAAAAGGGAAACTTTCTAATGATTGATTAAAAGAGGAATCAAAAACTAAACTTCCCTCGACATATATGTATATTTATATATTATATATACGTAAATATATAGATATAAAGATACATATATTTGTATATATAATATATAAATAGATATATGTGTAAATATATATGTATAATTATATATATATATATATCGATGTATAATATATATAAATTTACATATATATGTATAAATAAGTAAATATATTTATATATATATACATATATTTGTATATATAATATATAAATAGATATATGTGTAAATATATATGTATATAAATACATATATATATATATATGTGTATAAATAAGTAAATATATTTATATATATACATATATTTGTATATATAATATATAAATAGATATATGTGTAAATATATATGTATATAAATACATATATATATATATATATATATATATGTATAAATAAATAAATATATTTATATATATACAAATATATGTATACATAAATATATGAATTTATATAAATATATATATAAAGTAAAAGAAATTATATATATATATTTATATATATATTTATAGATAAATATTCATATATATGGCATGTGAAAGCTAAATTGACCAAAATAATCAAAATTGACCGATCGCATGTCCTCAAGATGTATTTACAAGAGCCCAAAAAGAAAAGCAAAGGTAAACAAATGTCCAAGTTGATGCTCTTAAGGACCCTGTGATGAGCTTTGATCACGAGACAATGAATCTCTTTGTCTTTCCCCAATCTACATTTAAATATTGTCACAAAGACTCTGTCTCACAAAAGGCCAGAAGCCGAACTTCACTTGAAAGAGCACCCCCCCCCCCCCTTGATTTGCATTTATTGTGGGTTGAGAAACAGAAGGTGTGTGTGTGTGTGTGTGTGTGTGTGTGTGTGTGTGTGTGTGGCACCTTAAAACCAGTAAAGTCAACGTGTCTGGATGCAACACAAAGACGAAACCGAACTGTAGACGTGTTGCAGAGCCCCCCCCCCACCCCCCCTCCACCCCCCCCCCCACACACACACACACACACCTCAGATCAACTGCTACCGCCATTAAATGGGTCACCCAGTCTTCACCCAGTCCTTGCCTCACAATTAAGTCATGTGATCTCCGACATCGATGGAAGCGGCGAGCGAGATGTGAACGTGACGAGGAGGGTCCCTTAAGGTCGCTGTGAGCGACCTTAAGGGACCCTCAGGAATATTTACATGCACCGCTATGGCACTGTATATGAATACATATTTATATATATATATATATATATATATATTTATTTATTTACGTATTTATTTATATACAAATTTATATATAGAAATATGTATTTATAGAAATATATAACAAACTATATATATAAATACAATTATATAAACACATAAATATATATAAAAACAAATATATATATATATATATATATATATATATATATATATATAAGTATATATATAAATAAAAAATATGTATATCTATAAATGCATATATATAAATACATAGTTATATATATATATAAATATATATATGTATTTATATATATAAAAATGTATATATATAAATATGTATAACAACTAATGTTTGTATATGTATATAACTATATATATATATAAATAAAAAATATGTATATCTATAAATACATATAAATAAATAAATATGTATATATATATTTTAAGTGATGTCGTCCTTTTGAATTTGTATTTTAATTGCCTATTTGTTTGGTTTTACTTGTATTCAATGCTTTTATGGTATGGTCTTTTTTTGTTTGCCACCATTTAAGTTGTGTTTATGCTTTGTTTATCTGTAGAGCACTTTGTAAACTTTGTTTTTAAAAGTGCTATATAAATAAAGTTATTATTATTATTATTATTATTATATATATATATTATATAAATGTATGTATAAATAAATGTGGATACATAAATAAATATTTGTATAAATAAATGTATGTGTATACAGACATACGAACACATATCCACTCACTGGTAATGGAGTGTTTTCATGCTTTCGTCAGAGTGAAGAGCAGATTTAGTGAAACACGCACACGCACGCACGCACACACACAGACACACGCGCACACACACAGACACACACACACTGGCCACTGAGTGTGTATTTGGTTCTTTACAGCTGACGCTAAATATGGCAGGAAGCCAGCAGCAATCAACACGTCTCCGTCAGCAGCGACACAACGAACACGTCCTCCGCCTCAAACCACCGACGCCGGAGGTCGACAAACCCGGTTCTGAGACGCCAAGTTCAAATATGCAAATGAGGCTTAGACTGATCATCCCGTGGCTCTCCGCGTCTCCTTAAAGACGCGTCACACGTCTCTCCGCTCGATGCGATAGGTCACTTATTAATTAATGAACCGCCACCAGGTTCACTGTAGCCCCGCCCCCTCCCGAGGAAGGACTTTCTACCGGCGCACTCAACTTCAAATGGCAAAACACGTCAAATGGCTTTGATCACCGCCACACACACATACAGCATCTCCCACAATGCACCGGGGCCAAGGCCGCCTGCACGTTACTACACGGCATTATAAAAAAAGTGTCCTTTTAACCCCTTATCAGCCAAATAGTCCAGACAGGTCCACGCAAAATAAACTATTAGTTCTATTGAGCTAAGGGGGGGGGGGGGGGGGGGGGGTATAAAGTGAGTGACCAGATGGTGCCAGAGGAAACCAGCAACACATTTGGGAACGCAAACCTCCACGCGGCCTCGACACACACACACACACACACAGGACTAAAAATACTGGATTCCACCGAAGACCCGATGGGCCCCCCGGGGTCCTCGCCCCTGTCGTTACCACGGCAACAAATCAGTGTCCACAGGAACGACCCCGCAACGCCACGGACACAAATTATACATTAAAAAAAAGAAAAAATTTCGATCTCAAGATTGCTATTTCATGAACTTCGGGGAAAAGGAGGATGAAGTAAGAGAGGGATACAGTGAGAGGTGAAGAGAGAGAGAGAGAGAGAGAGAGAGAGAGAGAGAGAGAGGGGCACCTCTGTGTTTGGAGAGCGGACGCGTCAGTGTGACCCGCGATCACGACCGATACGACGTCACGAAGACAGAGGGCAAAAACAACAGCTGTGTGTGGGTGTGAGGGGGGGGGGTAACCGAGATGCACGTAGCCCCGCCCACCACACACACACACACACACACACACACACACACACACAGCTCCATCCACCCCTGAACAGCCTGAGCCCACCTCAGGAAACCCCAGACCGTCTCCGTCCTCCGCCACCTGACTCCCGGCCTCGTGTTACCTCCTCGCCAAGAGTGTTGATTTCCTGGGCGCTTAGTAACTTATTCCCCCCCCCCCCTCCCCCCCCCTTCTCCCCCACAGGACGGCCTCGCTCCAACCTTAAAGCAAACAAGAGTTTTAACAACAGCTGCCCCCCCCCGCCTAATTAAAAGCAGGATCCACCTGGAGCCCGTTAAACATTATCCATCTTTGGTTTTCACTTCCCAAAGACAGTGGCAGACAGACTTGTTTGAAAGCCGTCCGTCTGCGACGCCACGCCCACCGCCACGCCCATCTACATGGCCACGCCCACCTCCACCCACACGGCCACGCCCATCTACATGGCCACGCCCACCTCCACCCACACGGCCACGCCCACCCACACGGCCACGCCCACCTCCACGGCCACGCGTACCGCCGTAGCCGACAGACTTTTCATCCAAAACGTGTATTTCCAGAATTATAAACCGCCTTGTGAGTGTGTGTGTGTGTGTGTGTGTGTGTGTGTGTGTGTGTGTGTTTTCGGACTTCTTGAAACGCGCCTCGGGATTTATTTCCTTCATGGTGCCTGAACTCGTCGGTATAATAATAAAGGGTCAGAGGTCAAATCAGGGTGACGGAGGTTGTTGACGATGTAAGGTGTCCCCCCCCCCCCCCCCATTCCTCGACTCTTTAAATAAAACGTGGATGAAAACTAAATTCTCAACGTGTCGTGTCGGGGGGGCGACATCAGTTCAATGGATGTGAAGCAGGTGGATTTCTTTTTTTGGTCCGTTCTGCTTCCTGTCCCAATCAGAGCTGCTGCTGTGTGTGTGTGTGTGTGTGTGTGTGTGCGTGTGTGTGTTTGGGGGGGGGGGGGTTCGCTCTGGAGAAAGTCGACTGCCAACAATGACATCATCGTGTTGCACCAGCAGAGGGAGCTGCATCAGGCCAGTATCTGCACTGCATTCATCTACCCCCCCCTCCAGCCCCTCCATAACACACACACACACACACACACACACACACACACACACACACACACACACACACACACACACACACACACACACACATCAAGCTCCGCATCCGAAAAGTGTGAAT
>CM070088.1:20142063-20159563 GCA_036178185.1 Liparis tanakae
GGTGTTTTGAGGCTCTTGAGGGTCTCTGATTACAACCCCCCCCCCCCACCCCCCTCATGCACACCCACAATGCCGGATGCTCCACTTTATAAACATCATCTGGCAGGTCTTCCATTCAGACAGGTATATTATTCTCAGAGAATTTTCAATGGGGGATTCATATATACAGTATTGCCATAAACGCGGGTTAATATTAAACAATTGATGCATTTTCAATCTAACGTTTTCCCCCCTTTCTTTCTATATATATAAATAAATCTAGAAATAAATATATTTGTAAAGATATTAATAAATTAATATTTAGTGATATATATAAATACATATATGAATAAATATAAACATATATAAATTAATATAAATATACAATTATATACATATATATATATATATATATATTGGTTCATTTCAATTTCAATTTTGCTGATTTGATCTTGTAAATTCACCCCTGTAATATGCATCCTTAAAAAATTGAAAATGCACTTGTGGAAAGAATCTATGAATAAATAAACTAGAACGGGCACTCGGTAGAGCGCATACCTTCCATATCACAAGATCGGGCATTGAATTATGAACATTTTGGCATTAGTTGCCAATTGGATAAAAATTGACCGCGCTATAGTAAAAAGAAGATTTTGACCGTGTCATGACCTTGACCTTTGACCCGATCAACCCCAAAATCTAATCAAATGGTCCCCGGATAATAACCAATCATCCCACCAAATTCCATGCGATTCGGTTTAATACTTTTTGACTTATGCGAATAACACGCACGCACATTTTCAATGCGAAGGTAATAAATACACAGCGATCAAAACATCCACAGAATGCAAAGGTAACAACAACAACAACAACAACAACAACAACAACAACCATTGAAGGCAGCCCAGAGGACAACGTGGACCTCTTAATCCTGCGGTGCAGCCTTCCCTTATCTGACCGGCGACCACACCATCTCAACCTCCTTCGCCACCTTCCCTTCCATCTCTCTCCCTATTTCCTCATCCGTCTCCTCTCCTCAAAATAGTTTCTCCTCCTCCACCCAGTCCCGCCCGGCAACACCCGCCCTCCGTATCTGGGCTAACTGCCGCCTCGCCTTATCATTACCGCTCCACCCTTTATTCTCTCCCTCCTCCTCCGGTGAAGGGTCCTCCCCACGCGCTCCGCGGCGCGCCTCACCCCGGGGGCGCGGCGGCGCTCTTTAATTACTCGCCATTACATTTTTCTAAATCGGCATCGTAAAAAAACGCTGTTCCCAAACGTCAATTACGAACGGTAAATGGATGTAACTTGATACCGGATATTGTGGTCATTATGACACGTCGCATATCTCAAGATTGGGCATTACATTATGAACATGTTGGCGTTAGTTGCATGACAATTGGATAAAAACAGAAAAATTGGCTGCGCTATGGTTAAAATAAGATGTTGACCTTTTCATGACCTCAACCTTGACCTTTGACCCGATGGACCCCAAAATCTAATCAAATGGTCCTCGGATAATAACCAATCATCCCGACAAATCTCATGCGATTCGGTTTAATACTTTTTGACTTATGCGTATAACACGCAAACACACATACAAACTAGAAGGGGCACTCGGTAGAGCGCATACCTTCGCATATCACAAGATTGGGCATTAAATTATGAACATAAAAATTGACCATCCTATGGTAAAAAGAAGATTTTGACCTTTCCATGACCTTGACTGTTGACCCTATCAATCCCAAAATCTAATCAAATGGTCCCCGGATAATACCCAATAGTCCCACTGAATTTCATGCGATTTGGTTGAATACTTTTTGACTTATGCGAATAACACGCAAACACACATACAAATAAATACACAGCGATCAAAACATAACCCTCCGCATTCTGCGAAGGTGATTAGCCATTATAACCATGTTTAAGCTAGCTCGTAGCTCGTAGCTCGTAGCTCGTAGCTCGTAGCTCGTAGCTAGCACGAGCTACGAGCTATGAGCTAGTTGTTCGTCAGTGCTCCATGAGAAGAGGTTTGTAATGTCGTCATTGTTGCTTCTTCTTTTTTTAAGTACAGTAGTAGTAAAAAACAACAACATACCCATCACTACCTAAAGGCTGTTCTATAAAAATGGGTTTTAAATGGAGATGTATGCGCTCTGTCAAAATAAAAGACATCATCGGCTCAACAGAAGCAGCCGTTCACGCGGAGCCCGGCTAACGGCGACACCATGAAGACCGCGGACGAGTCGCTGCTCCAACGCCACAAAGTCTAAAAGTCTTTATTCGGCTTTATGTCGTTTTTTTAGGGTTACTTTGGCGATTTGTCCGGCCGACATTTAAAAGCCTCTTTTCAATGTTTATTTACACAACTCAAATCCCCCCCGAGGCCGGGGGATCCGAGAGGGCGAAGAAAGCCCGGCGCGGGAGACGAGGAATATCCGTGTACCGTAACTACGAGGGGAAAAGAAAGCTTAAAGCCGACGTTCACGGAGACAGAAGATCTGACGGGGAGGAGCTCCTCTCTGGAGGAGGAGGATTCACCCTCTCTCTCTCTCTCTCTCTCTCTCTCTCGCTCTCTCTTCCCGCCGTGACCTCTGACCCCCGTTTGGTTTTCACGGAGCTCGTTCCGCCGAAAGTCTCTCAGGATTAAGAGGAAACAAAAAAAAGAAAGAAAAAGGTCAACGCCGCCGCTTCACACGCAGAACCGTGGAAATGTCAACGCGCCGCCGCCGGAGCAATTAGGTCTGTGTTCACTAAGTGAGCTTTAAGCCTCATTCCCCCCCGCTGGAGGAGGAGGAGGAGGAGGAGGAGGACTAGAATAAATAGCCCAATTAGAAGAAGAAGAAGAAGAAGAAGAAGAAGAAGAAGAAGAAGAAGAAGAAGAAAGAAGGAGAAGAACAAGAACAAGAACAAAGAAGGAGAAGAAATAAGGAGAAGGAGAAGAAGAAGACATAAGAAAGAAGGAGAAGAAGAAAGAAGGAGAAGGAGAAAGAAGGAGAAGGAGAAGAAATAAGAAATAAGAAAGGAGAAGAAGAAGAAGAAGAAGAAGAAGAAAGAAGAAGGAGAAGAAGAAGAAGAAGAAGGAGAAGGAGAAGAAGAAGGAGAAGAAATAAGGAGAAGAAGGAGAAGGAGAAGAAGAAGAAAGAAGGAGAAGAAGGAGAAGGAGAAGAAGAAGAAAGAAGGAGAAGAAGGAGAAGAAGAAAAGAAGAAGAAGAAAAGAAGAAGAAGAAGAAGAAGAAGAAGAAGAAGAAGAAGAAGAAGAAGAAGAAGAAGAAGAAGAAGAAGAAGAAGGAGGAGGAGGAAGAGGAGAAAAGAAAAAGAAAAAGAAGGAGGATAAAAAGAAGAAAGAAGGAGAAGAAGAAGAAGAAGAAGAAGAAGAAGAAGAAGAAGAAGAAGAAGAAGAAGAAGAAGAAGAAGAAGAAGAAGAAGAAGAAGAAGGAGGAGGAGGAGGAGGAGGAGAAGAAGAATACCTCAATCTGGCACTTTTCTAGATTTACAGACGCTCCTGACCTTCATCATCAATCACTCCATCCTCCCTCCTCCTCATCCTCCATACATCTCTGCAGTCACCCCCCCCCCGTCCACTGTGCCCTTCATCTCTCCGTCTACAGACCCCCTCATCTTCACTTCCTCATCCTGCGCTCCGTCCTCTGATCTGTTAGTAATGGAGGTCGTGTGTGAGGAGCGGCTGAAGGTGAGAACACCTTCACACCTGAACCTGGGAGACGCTCGGTGACCTTTAACCCCCCCCCCCCCTCCAGGAGCCCCTCCCCCCCCCTGCAGCGAGCCGCACGCCTTCAGGGCGCCCGGCGGCGACGGAGAGCGCTCCGCGTTCCTCGTGGAATTATAAACCGGCGAGTTAAGTCGCCGCTAAGCCGCATTAATCTGTTCCCATAGTTACCATAATTATATAAGAAGCGGACGCGGGGCGTCGTGACGCCGCCCGCCGGGTCGCGGACCGAGCGACGCGGCGAGGGGGCGGAGCTAAGCCCGGTCAACGTCGTAAGAGTCGTAGAAACATAAAGTCTAAATGATGACATCATGCTGTATAAATGATGACATCATGCTGTATAAATGATGACATCATGCTGTAGAGAAGAAGACTTGAGACTAGAGACTGAGACATAAACTAAAAAAGGGGTTTCTATTGTAGGAGTCAATTATGAACAACGTTAAAATGGAAATAAGAATGGTCAACTCATTTTTGGTTTTCAAAAGGATTATTTATAAAAAATCCTTTTTGAGGGTTATAAGTGTGACTGAAACATATGTATATGGAAGATTTATGTGGATATATATTTATATATACAAAATGTTTATATATTCCTATCCTAAGTTATTATAATCAATATATAAATAAATCAAAGAACATTAATTCAAAATAAAGAGAAATAATAAAGAAACTAAAAATTAAATATATATGTATATATATTATTTATTTTTTATTTATTTATTTTCTTAATGTTATACATTTTTTATTTATTTGATTATAATAACTTAGGATAGGAATATATAAAAATGTTTTGCGTCTACTGATACCTTTTCAGTCTTTTTGTTTTGAAAGAGGAACCAGAACTCGGCCCCTGAATAATTCTTAAAACCGCTGAAGAAGAATAAATCACAGGCCACGCCCTCTTCTCATCAACCAATCAGCCCCCCCCCCCCCCCTTCCCTCCCCCTCCCCGCATTCTCACCGTGCACTCCATCTCCTCCGGCTCCGGTTTGATCTGTACAGAGGGCATGGCTGTACCGCCCTCCTCTTCCTCCTCTTCTTCCTCCTCCTCCTCCTCCTCCTTCTTCTTCTTCTTCCGCTTCTTCGCAGACTGTGTCGCCGCTTCCTCTCGCTCCCCCTTGACCGCCTCCTCCTCCTCCTCCTCCTTCTCCTCCTGCGGCGTCGGCGGCCGAGGCCTGGTCGCCTGCTCTTCCTCCTCCTCCTCCTCCTCCTCTTCCGGCGGCGGCGGCGACGAGGAAAACGACGGCGGCGGCGGCTGCGTCGCGGTGGCGGCGCTCTGCTTGGCCGCGCTCCTCAGCTTCTTCTGGGCGCCGGCCGGTCTCTTCTTCTGCTTAGGGGTCGACTGGCACTGGGGAGGAAGAGGAGGAGAAGGTGAGAGGGGCGTGTGACAAGTAGGGGAGGAAGGTAGGGAGCGAGAGGAGGTGATAAGGGGGAGGGGAGGGGGAAGAGAGGGGGTTGGGAGGAATGGCAGAGAGAAACAAGGGGAGGAGAAATCTCAAACTTCCAGGACAAGAAGGAAAGAGGAGTGAAGTGGGTGGGGGGGGGGGAGGGAGGACAAGAAGGAAGCAAGAGGAGAGGAAAAAGTGAAAAGGGGAGGAAGACAGGTAGGAGAGGAAGTACGACAGGAAATGGAGCGCTAGGGTTTGGAGGAGGGGTGAATTACCTCCGATCGGGAAGCTAAAGGAAAACCCGCCTCTCACAAGTCCTCCAGGAGGGGAGGGGTCACACACACACACGCACACACACACACACACACACACACACACACGGAGAGAGAGGACATTTACTATAAAATAATTTTTAAAAAGGGAGAGAGACAGAGGAGGCCGAGAGACAAAGGCCTAATCCTGAGGCGGCCAGTGAGGGAATGAGAGCGAGGGAGAAGTAACAGAGAGAGAGAGAGAGAGAGAGTGTGAGAGAGAGAAAGAGAGAGCAGGGAGGAGTAGAGGAGTGACCCCTCCCTCCCTTTCAGAGCAGGCAGGCGGACACACCCTTTTCTGGAAGCAGAGAGAGAGAGAGGGGAGTGCCGAGGCAGAGGGACACACACACACACACACACACTCCTCATGCTGCACACACCCCTTCTCCTCTTCTTCTTCTTCTTCTTCTTCTTCTTCTTCTTCTTCTTCTTCGCTGTCTTCCATTTTCTCTCCACCTCCACTTCCCCTCTCGCTCTCATTTAAAATGCGCTATCTCAAAACTCTCCCTCTAATAAAGCGATAAAACTGAAAGTATCAACAGCGCTGAACGTTCCCCGCCGCGTAAATCATCGACTCGCAGACGGCGAGCGTAGATCCGAGCCGCTCGATTGGCCGAGCCGGCCGGCGGGCTGCGATTGGTCGGAGCTCAAACGGTTTTAAGTGGCGTGACGAAACCCGGCTAACGCACGCTCCGCCGTTCGTGTGTCTTCGTCGACAAATTAATGAACCAATTAACAAAATAAAAGAGCTTGAATGTCGTGGAAAAACACCAACAGAGTTGAAAAATGTCCAGAAACCAGGAAAAGTGTTTTTGAAACTATTGAATTAAAAAAAATATATTGTTATATTTGAACTTTCATCAAGATAGATTAATTCCGATTGACGGATTTTAATCTTGCATTAAAAAAAAAAAATCCTTGTCTCGGCCCCCAGCGGCCGGGCCGTGACCCGCGGCCGGGCCGCGAGCCTCAGGTTGAACCCCTCCTGGGGAAGTCGCCTCTGGAGATGACTTCCCTTCTCAATGAGCGTTCTTCCTCTTTGCGGCGCCTCGTACGTGACCCTCACCGCGGCTCGGATGTCGAACCCGTTCCCGGTTGTAACCGACCCGGCCCGCTGTCTTTGAACGCACCGCGCAAGACTCAGACAGGAAGTGACATCACACCGTCTTCTTCCTCACAAGCAGCCAGGCTGAAATACACAAAAGTCCCAAAACTTCCCGCTGGGGAACGCAGCGCCGGACGTATCGACGTGGACGCAAAGAAATATCGACGTTACGGGTAGAATAAGTTAAAATGGAACTATTTAAAGATGTACTTACTGTCCTTTAAACTTCAAACAAACTGTTTCTTTGTGCAGCCGAGAGCCAGGAGGACCGCCTCGAGTCGGTTCAGGCCAGCATGTGACCCGGCTCCAGCAGATTCCACTGCGAGGTGTGGCATCAGCCAATCAGCCTGGGTGTGGCTGCCGGCACAACCCCTCCCACACACACACACACACACACACACACACGCACACACACACACACACGCGCATGCATACACACACTGGTCTCTCAGTCCCATTGTGAGGGGACAGAGCCCCCTCTGTGTTACCAAACAAAGGTGAAGGCAGCTCAATGCCACACCTTCCCCCCTCCCCTTCTTCCCCACCCAACCCCCCGTCCCCGGCGGGCAGCCCCCCCCCCCCCCCCTCCCACCGAGCTCTGACATCACACCAAACTACGTTTTAAAAGCAGCTTTTACTTTACATGCTATCGCTTTATGGGTCCCCGGCGTCTTGTAAATCATAATTAATGAGGTCCATACCGTGAACACGCTGCCGGGGTATTTAGGAGCAGATTATTTTTTTTTTGGGGGGGGGGCTAAAACTCTGAAGGTAACACCCGGTGTGTTGGGCCTCCATTTTGTAACAACATTAAACAACCACACAGGAGGGAACCCATCGGACTTCTACACGCAGATGACCATGGACCACAATGCACTGCAACCAAAAGGTTAAAGCAGGAGGCGAAATCTGGGTCTGGAGGCCCTTAAAGCTGCATTCTCCCTCCTGACCACCAGGGGGCTCCTCTGGTTGTATAGAAGTCTATATAGTGACTCTCCTTCTCTTGATGTATTCCCTCAGTAAACATTGTAAACATGAGTTCATGTCTCTAGTTTCAAGTTTTCTTCTATACAGCATGATGTCATTGTGTCCTAAATGATGTGTCATCGTTTAGTACCCGATGACGGGGTGGAGCTGGGTATTCATGCTTTAGGGCGGGGCTACAAGGTGACTGAAGGTCTCTGACACGTCTTTGTCCAGTCTGGGAGTGGTCAGGCTTTTGGTCTTACAGCTGTAATCCTCCGCTTACTCCTCCTGAAAGTTGTTGGTTGTATTTTTATTAAATATGTACTTAGCTCCGCCCTCTCGTCATTTCTGATTTCTGAACCAGGAAGCGAAGGCAAGCCTCCGATCACAAACTGAGAGATGTAATTAAATGACATCGGCGTGATCCCATTAATTAACATGACGGGGAAACAATGTCAAGGAAAACATCTGGAATCTTGAGAAGTCTTCTTCTTCTTCTTGTTCTTCGTTTGTTGGTTCAGTTTTTCGGGGGTTTGCGTGACGTCTTCAAGCCCGGACAGCCTCGTTATCATCTGGTAATTGGCCACTTCTGGACGGCCTTCCGTGTTCAACCGGCCCATTCGGTTCTACGGAGGTGCCATGAATAAAAATGTCTCTCCGCCAACAACCCAACGGTCCTCGTCGCCTTTTTTCTAAAGAGCTCTCGTCAAGTTGCAAATGTAGCCGACGAGAGAAAATGCAAACTATCGCCGTTTGCCGGACACTCGGGGAGGAGCTCTAACTTCTCCGAGCCCACTTCTTAAAAGGTTGGACTTCTAACCAGACGCGAGACGAAGCGCCTCTTCTCTTCTTGAGAGTCTCACTCAGTGCGTTTACATGATGGTATAATTCAAATCTTGCTTTAGTCGGACTATGCTATCTTTTGGGGGATCTGCTAGTATCCCAATATACATGGCAGTGAGTAATTCGAATCATTGGCCGAAAGCATGTCACCTCCGATACGACAGGGGGCGCTGTTTTCACTACAACTCCAGGGCTCAACAAGTTTTGAAGACATTGGTTCATTGGTTGCTGGATTAAATCTTACCCAGATACAACGAATAGTTTTTTTTCTGATTGGCTATTGTGTAACCCATTTCTTATTTTTGATTGGCTGATAAGTGGCACCTCACAGCAGACCTCCAGAGAGCGCTTGATTCCTCCACGGTGAGAGCGGCAGGGCCAGCTCATGTTTGCGCGCTGCGGCACATTAAAACATTAAAGAGTTGAGAGTTGAATTTTTTGGCGGGAGTGCGTGAGTTAAGACCGAAATGCGTGAGTCGGACCGCACGTAGTCGAACAAAGGTGTTTACGTGAAATGGAGAATTCGATTTCAGTCCGACTAAGCCAGTTATTCGAATGCATGTAACCACGGTCAGAGTTGACATGTCTAAGTGAGGCCAACGGTCTGGAAGGAGGAGGATTTGTTTTTGTCTGGTGGAAAGAGCTGAAGGCTGCGGACGCACAGCGGGAGGGCCGCAATCCAGAGGAGGATCTCTACTCACTACAAACGGGAGGCCTTAAAACTCTGCATTCCTGTCTTTAGCTAACGGTCTTGTCCTTAGTTAACGTTATTGTCTTTAACTAACGTTATTGACTTTAGCTAACGGTCTTGCCCTTAGCTAACGTTATTGTCTTTAACTAACGATATTGACTTTAGCTAACGTTCTTGTCCTTAGCTAATGTTATTGTCCTTAGCCAACGTTCTTGTCCTTAGCTAACGTTCTTGTCCTTAGCTAACGTTCTTGTCCTTAGCTAACGTTCTTGTCCTTAGCTAACGTTCTTGACCTAAGCTAACGTTCTTGTCTTTAGCTAACGTGAGCTTCTTGTTTTGCCGCGTCTGGAAGAAATCTGGATCGAATAGGATTTGCAATATAACTCCTCTGTGTTTGTTTAAACATCATGTGGCGTTCAGGCGGAGCCCCGTGAGCGGCACATAAATCTCAGAGAAAACACCCCGACGCTTTAAGTCGGCTGAACTTCTGTGTATCTCACCACGCCCAGATCTACCACTCCGAACAGGACGGAGAGGCTTGTGCAAATCCGACTTGATCCGCATCTGTAGCCAGACAAGGGGAAGGAGTGTGTGCGTGTGTGAGAGAGCGTGTGTGTGTGAGGAGAAAGCGGCACTAACGAGTAGTGATAGTGGGAGACTGAGTGTGCGTGTTGTACGTGTGTAAATGAAAAGTGAAACGAGTGTGTGTGTCTGTGTGTGTGTGTGGGGGGGGTGGGGGTCCACTGTGGAGTTCCTGGAATAAAGAAGGGTGGGGTGGGTGTGACCCTGTCAGCCTCTGGTCCCACCACAGGAAGTCAGGGTGGGGGTAGAGAGGGACGGACAGAGATGGGACCCTTTCAGTGCCGATCGTGGCTTTAAGGACTTACTTTGGCCAAGGGCACCCGGAGGTCAATACACTTGCTAATGAGAGAGGACATGTTGGGGCGGGGGAGGGGGGCGGGGGTACCAACATAACACTGTAACCTCACAACGGGAAAACAATGTAAAAACATAGTACGGTTAGAATATAACAAAGCAATGTATAGAGATAGTAATGTTACAACGTAAAAAGAAGATGTAAAAACATGTTACAATGTAACGTAAAAAGAAAAACATAGTAATGTTATAACATAACAAAACAGTGTTAAAGTATACCAACGTTACAACGAAACAAAACAATGTAAAAACATAGTAATGTTACAACATAACAAAACAATGTAAAACATGTTACAATGTAACCAAAGCTATATAAAAACATGTTACAACGTAACAGAACTAGATAACGTAACAATGTAACGGCCGTGAATGAATAACAGACGCTGTTCCAGGACTCTCTTGCTCGTCATCCTCGTTATTTTACTACGGAACAATAACGGTCATGTGATCACCATGTTGTCCTGGGCAATGTGTACTTTTTGTGTGCGACCATGCAAGAATATTCCATATGTTTTGCGGGCTTCAGTGGTATCATCACCGTTCATAAACAGTTGCAGCTCTTCTTCCTCTCAGTGTGAATACAATATAGAGTTTTGGACGTTTAATAACCAAAAGACGAGATGATCAAGTGATAGAATAACTATTTCCGTCCTGCACCAGCTGATGAGGCCTAAACTCACAGGACAGATGTGTTCTGGACAGGATCCGTCTCCGGTCTCCAAACAGGCCAATCTCAACATTTTTAAAAGTCTATTTTTAACCGGTGAAGGCTGACTGAGCGTGAACCGAACACTCGTCCTCGTCCTCGTCCGGCTCCTCACGTTCACACCGCTCAGAACAACCGGTTCAAACCCCCGGCACCAACTCGCTGGTTTTGTTACGTTGTAATGTTACTATTTCTTTTTTACATCAGTTTTTTTATGTTGTAACATGTACTGTTTTGTTACGTTGTAACGTTGCTATTTTTTTACATCTTTTTTGTTACATTGCAACATGTTTTATATTGTTCTGACACATTGCAGCATAACTACGTTTTCATTGTTACATTGTAACATGTTTACATAGTTTTATTACATTGTAATATTACTATGTTTTACATCTTTTCTGTTACATTGTAACATGTTTACATTGTTTTGTTACATCCTAACATTACGATATTTGTTACATTGTAAAATCACTATGTTTTCTTTTTTGTTACATTGTAACATGTTTTCACATGGTTGTGTTACATTGTAATAATACTATATTTTTACATGGTTTTGTTACATTGTAATAATACCATATTTTTACATGTTTTTAACATTGTACTAATACTATATTTTACATGGTTTTGTTACATTGTAATAATACTATATTTTACATGGTTTTGTTACATTGTGAAAAGATGAAAAACAATGCATGGGATTTGAAACATTTGAATCCTACATCATCGAACTACCTGAGGTGGTTTAACTGAATACTTGAATTAGGTTGTATCTGCTGCCTGATGAGTGGACGGCCAGTAAGAAGACTGGAGAGGAGCTGGAGGAACTTACTGCAAACGTTCAGACGTACAGAAGTACACTCATAGAAATGTCCAGCGACGGGTTAACCGCTCTGCTTCAGTGCGTGTTGTCATCTGACTAACCGAATGACGTAACAACGAAAGTTACAGGTGACTTTCTGTGTTGATAAAAATATATATGCTTTAACGAATTAGATAGCAGTAAACGTACTCTCACGACTCATGGATCCTATGACGGTTCTTCTTTTTTTTTAAATTTCAAACATTTACACAAAGACTTGGCGAGATAATAAAAAACTCGTAGCTGAGCACATTTTTTACAGTGCAGAGGGAGAGCGAGAGAGAGGGGTGGGGATGGGGGGGGGGGACAGAGACACTATCTGGGTCAGTGCTGCCTCTCTCCAACACCCCGGGCCTGTGTGTGTGTGTGTGTGTGTGTGTGTGTGTGTGTGGGTGTGTGTGTGTGTGCGTGCGCATGTGCGTTTTTGTGTGTGTTCTGGGTGGGGGGAGGGGGGATTGCCCCAGTCAGCAGCACTCTGTTCATGCCATCACAGGGTCCAAGTACTCGGTTCATGTCTGGTTATACCTACAACCCGTGAACGCCACAATTTGCAGTTGCAAAAACACACACACACACACCCACACACACACACACACGCGTGTGTCTATGCCCATTAAATAGGATCATTATGTAATATGCAGCTTCAGTTCGGGCTTCGCTGTGATCTGATGAAAGTGACCAATCAGCCGTCGGCCTGGTGGTCAGTAGAGAGAATGCAGCTGTAAGAGATCGCCGTCGGATATTAAACGGTCATTCGTCTGTCGTCTTCAAAGAGTTTACGACATCTTGAGGATTATTTGGAGCCGCTTCACGAGGGCCGATAAAAAGGGGCGGAGACACGACGCTGAGGGAGTTGGGGACAGATCGACCAATGAAACGCTCTCAAAAGCTTTGCTTTTCATTTGCTGCTCCGTGATGACCGTGTTGGTGACGCTGCAGCGGTTTGGGGCTTTCAGCATAAAGTAAGATATTTTTTAGTGATATGCTTTTGGACATTAGAGACGTAGCGCCGCAAACTCATTGGTTTGTGGACGGATGTTTCGAGGCTTCCTTATTTGGACTCAGGAGACACCTGTCAATCACCTTAAGCTCCGCCCCTAAAGCGCCCCCTGCTTTATGGTCTGTGTGACTCTAAATGACCATAAAGTATAAATGATGACATCATTCTGTATAGAAGAAGACTGGAAACTAGAGACTGAGACATAAACTCATGTTTACAATGTTTACTGAGGGAATACATCAAGAGAAGGAGAGTCACTATATAGACTTATATACAACCAGAGGAGCCCCCTGGTGGTCAGGAGAGAGAATGCAGCTTTAACATATGAAGCATAGACTTCTATACAACCAGAGGAGTCGCCCCCTGGTGGTCTAGAAGACGAGAGAAGAGTTGAAGTGCAGGTCAGGACGGCCGTAGGAAAAGACAAGAGTGCAGAGGAGGAGGAGGAACGGAGAAATTGAGCGGTCAGTTCCCATTGGTCCTCCAGTTGAGGGTCAACAGATTGCACAAGTCCTGTAACTGGAGTCCCTCTCACACACACACACACACACACACACACACAGTCACACACACACACACACACAAACACACACACACACACACACACACACAGTCACACACACACACACACAGGCGCGGCCCTCCCAGCCTCAGTCAGAAGACCCAAAATGAAGTCAACTTGTGTATTTGTGTGTGTGTATGTGTGTGTGTATATGTGTGTGTGTGTGTGTGTGTGTGATTAGGGTCAGAAGCTTTTGGCCTACACTTCCTTTATATAGAGAAATTCAGACACACACACACACACACACACACACACACACCGCTCCCTCGCTCTCTTTTCACCTCTCAACCATTCTTACTTTCTGTTTCCTTGTGTGTGTGTGTGTGTGTGTGGGGGGGGGGGGCTTGGTTAATAAGTCACAGAGATGAGACGATAGTTGGCGGCGTGTCGGGACACCAACAATCTGCAGCAGTACGTCCTGTGATCTCCGCTCCGCGTCATAAAAATACAAATGTGAGACAATCAGAATATTAAAGCTCTTAAATCAGAGACACTATTAAAATATTCTTCACGGATCACCAACATTACTACGATTCATCCTGAGGACACACATCACGCACCGGGTGGCGAGCACGCCTGAGAGTTCACGTCAGGTCTGTGCGCCGTGTGTACGTTGGGGAAACTTCTCACACTTGTTTAGAGTTCAGGTTCGTCTGGTTCTCGGATGACGGATCACATCCCAGAAACCTGAGCAGCATCTTCTGGGTATGGATGTTTAAATATTTTTTTAAAAGTTTCAAACGATGCAGATCGTGGGGAGAATAAATAACCGGAGTCAACAGGATCTGGGAGGGGATGAAGGGAACAGGAAGGGAGCTGGAAGAGGAGAGGAATAAACGTGTAGAACGCGAGAGAGGAAAAAAAATGTTCTCACCCTCTCTCACACAGCTGGGACCTCACCGCCCCCCCCCCCCCCATTACCCTCTCACCACCGTCACTAACCTCTCCCAGTGGCGTCTTTACCACCTCAACGTTCATTACTAATATATTCAGAAAGTAGAAAATAATAAGTTAATGTGGTATGCTGATACACACACACACACACACACACACCCCCACACACACACACACACGTGACAGGGAGGAGACATTTATCTCCGGCCCCCAACCAACCACTCCCTGATAGCACCCACTGCCTCCACCCGTCCGTCAGAGGAGAGGGACCACCGCCTCTTAAAGGGCCAGGGTCCTAATCCTTTTTTTCTTCAACATCACAGAAACCAGCGGTGGAAAAGGCCGGACTGCTGTCCCTCGGGCAAGTTGCCCTTGAACATACGAGTGGGAGGAGCTTCCTGCTCTCCACAGCTGAGCACGGGGCTTATTCCCTCAGTAAACATTGTAAACATCCAGGAAGCTTCCCGTGTCTCCGAACGTCTCTAACTAGTTTGTGACGTTGGTATTAACGTGCAGATTGTTAAATGTGTCTTGAGAACATTCTCGCCAGCTCCACACACAGATATGCAAAACTCACGCTGCGTTTCATTGCTGGTGGGAAAAAACGGGGACATCTGGGCGCTTCAACTCAACCCAACCAACCCTAATCCAACCAACCCTAACCCAATCAACCCTAATCCAATCAACGCTAACTCAACCAACCCTAATCCAACCAACCCTAACCCAACCAACCCTAATCCAATCAACGCTAACTCAACCAACCCTAATCCAACCAACCCTAATCCAATCAACCCTAATCCAATCAATGCTAACTCAACCAACCCTAATCCAACCAACCCTAATCCAACCAACCCTAATCCAACCAAGTCTAACCCAACCAACCCTAATCCAACCAAGTCTAACCCAACCAACCCTAATCCAGCCAAGTCTAACCCAACCAACACTAACCCAACCAACCCTAATCCAACCAAGTCTAACCCAACCAACCCTAATCCAACCAACCCTAATCCAACCAAGTCTAACCCAACCAACTTTAACCCAACCCAACCTAACCCAACCAGGTCTAACCCAACCCTTTGCCAACCCTAACCCAACCAGGTCTAACCCAACCAACCCTAACCCAACCAGGTCTAAACTAAACCTTTGCCAACCCTAACCCAACCAGGTCTAACCCAACCAACCCTAACCCAACCAGGTCTAACCCAACCAGGTCTAAACTAAACCTTTGCCAACCCTAACCCAACCAGGTCTAACCCAACCAACCCTAACCCAACCAGGTCTAACCCAACCAGGTCTAAACTAAACCTTTGCCAACCCTAACCCAACCAGGTCTAACCCAACCAGGTATAACCCAACCAGATCTAAACCAAACAACCTTTACCAACCCTAACCCAACCAACCCAACCCTAACCCTAACCCTTGCATGACCCTTGGTGTGATGAAGGAAACGAGAGCTGTGGTAGTTTATATGTGAAGAAGTTAAAAGCAGAAGTAGAAAACTACGACAAAGTCCATTCCTGCAGGACCCTGTGAGGACGGATCGGACCACGTCTTCATGACGGCAGAGACATTTCAAATCCTACGGGGTTTCTGCCTGGCAACACCAACCTGGGAAACACAGAGCGTCGTCTGGAGGAACCGGATCAATTGGAACTTACAACAATTTCCAGATATTTAAGGATTGCATGAAACGTTTATTTCTTCTACTCTCTCTCTCTCTCTCTCTCTCTCTCTCTCTCTCACACACACACACACACACACACACACACACACACAGTAGCTAACGGTCAGAGTTGGATCAAAGTGCATAGCAAAGCAACAACAGCAACAACAGCTGACTGCTGCCTGTCAGAGGAACGAGTCCTTAATGACAAACGAGGCATGTAAGGGTCAAGGGTCACAACAACCTCCGGTTCTGTCGAGTGAAGCCGATGATGAAGTGTCTTAAAGCTGCATTCTCTCTCCTGACCACCAGGGGACTCCTCTGGTTGTATAGAAGTCTATGCTTCATGTGTTAATGCTGCATTCTCTCTACTGACCACCAGGGGGTGACCCCTCTGGTTGTATAGAAGTCTATGCTTCATGTGTTAAAGCTGCATTCTCTCTCCTGACCACCAGGGGGCGACTCCTCTCGTTGTATAGAAGTCTATATAGTGACTCTACTTCTCTTGATGTATTTCCTCATTAAACATTGTAAACGTGAGTTTATGTCTCAGTCTCTAGTTTCAAGTCTTCTTCTATACAGCGTGATGTCATCGTTTAGAACATGATGTCATCGTTTAGAACATGATGTCATCGTATTGTACCTGATGACGGGGTGGAGCTGGGTATGCTTTAGGGCGGGGCTAAATGTCATCATTTAGTACTTTATGGTCATTTAGAGTCAAACAGACGCTTTAGGGGCGGGGCTTAAGGTGATTGACAGGTCACTAAGACAGGTGGCGAGTTGTCCACTTTGAGTGACTGAGCGTTCGGCGGTACTTAGCTCCGCCCTCTCGTGTCACTTCTGATAAGCTGTCTGAGGGTCAAAGGTCACGGCTGCTGCACTGTAGCCTCTGTTGGAAATAATCTGAAGAGATGACGTGCGGACAGAAGAAGTCAGAGATAGAAGAGAAGAGACGGAGGAATATGAGTGGTGTGAAATTAAATTGATTTAGTAAATAAAGAGCGACTCGTGATTCATTCGGCTCGAACAAACCAAATTACATGTTCTGATAATTTGGCTTTTTTCAGAGCGGCCGTTGTAATTTCGGGGGCTGCGTGGCCATTGTTTAAAATTATTGTTGTTTTTTCTTGATGCAAAATGTATTTAGTGTCATCGTAACAGGAAGTACCACTTAAAAAATTAAAATTACAGCCAATAACAAAGCTTCCATAAGGCCAACGGGAAAATAATGGAAGAATCCAGTAGCGCCGGTTTACTGTAAGGTAACACACACACACACACACACACACACACACACACACACACACACACACACACACACACATTTAAGGTACTCCTCTCCCAGTTTATGCTCCACATATATTCGTCTTGTTTGCTCTTTTATTAATAATCCTTTTAAAGATGAAATCACGCTGTTATCGCGTTTTAACGAGAAGCACTTTGGTTTACGGCGCTTTGGGGATTCACTCGGGGAAATCGTATTTCTTTATGATTTGACGTGAATTAACATTTTATTTATATTATTTCGATATTTGAAACACATTTTCGGTGTTCTACTTTTTTAAAGAGCTTCCTCACAGTGGGGGGGGATGTCACTCCTCCTCCTGTCCAGGTTCCACGTCACACTCGGGCCTTCGGGTGTATAAATGCGTGTCTCTTATTTGTTGTTGTTGTCTAGTTTCAGCTTGTTCGTGCATGTTTTCTTCATGTTCTGTCCCTTGGGGGGGGGGGGGGGGGGCAGATGTTGCTCGCTGGCAGCCGGCCAGCCGGCGCCGCGTCACGCCGCTCTGTCTCCTTCCGCCAGAATCGGAGACGCACTAACGACGGCGTGCAGGTGTGAGACGGAGAGAAGAAGAAACAC
>CM070088.1:20162063-20172063 GCA_036178185.1 Liparis tanakae
CACACATCCTCCCCCCCCCCCCCCCCCCCCAGTCTACAGGTGACCTTCAGTCCTCGGCATAGAAGTCGATTTAAATTCCCAGGAATTGTTCGACCTTCAAATCCTGGGAATCTACTTGAAGACGCGTTCATGACCTTCAGGACTTCAGAGCATCAGGACGTCATGAAGTGAAACTGAGTAACGGCGCCGTCGGGTTTCTTCCCGACCTGGAGCGCCGTTCCTTTGCCGTCGTTCCGTCGCGGCTCGGAACAACGGAGCTCTCGGATTATTTGGGGAAGAGGAGACAAGACAGTCGCCACCCGGTGGATCTTCGCCCGACGCGTGACCGTGGGTCGGTCCGAGGGCCCAACACGCTACACGCTACACACGTGTTCCTCCACACGTGAGTGAGAGTGCACTTTCACACGCAGTCAGTGAAGCTCTCACTCAGTCACAAGCAATCAACCAACAAGATGACCTGTCAATGAATGAACCGGGGGTCAGTCAATCTCTCTCTCTCTCTCTCTCTCTCGCTCCCTCTCTCCCTCTCTCTCTCCCCCCTCTCGCTCTCGCTCCCTCTCTCTCTCCCCCCCTCTCTCTCTTTTTCTCTTTCTCGCTCTCGCTCCCTCTCTCCCTCTCTCTCTCTTTCTCACTCTCTCCCTCTCTCTCCCCCCTCTCGCTCTCTCCCCTCTCCCCTCCTCTCTCTCCCCCTCCTCCTCCTCTCCCCTCTCCTCCCCTCCCCTCCTCCCTCCTCCTCCCCTCTTTCTCTCTCTCTCTCCCTCTCTCTCTCTCTCTCTCTCTCTCTCCCTCCCTCTCTCTCTCTAACGCACACCGGCATGCCCGAAAAGAAAAAAAGTTTAATTCTGCAATAGTGTGAAATGAAACAGTTGATGTTCATCTTGTGTGGTTTAGTTTGTGTTTGTTTAGTTTAAAGGCGACGACACATGTTGGCGACCTGAAATAATCCAAAAAATAAATGCACTTCCTGTGTTATTTTCACAGTAAAAGCTTTCATTCAAAAGGTTTTTCAGAAAGTTGATTGGAAATGTTTCCGAATCCTTTTTGTTTAAATTAATTGGTTGTTTATATTTTTTTATATTTCATATTCTACGGGATTTTATTAAACAAATCGATTGTATTTCTAATTATGTATTTATTCATTTTAAATGTAATAATTTGTTATATTTATTAAATAAAATAAGAATCGTCAAACAAATTTTGCACTTTCAAACTTGAATTATTTTGACAGAATGGAACTCAGTTTCACTTCCTCTGTAAACTGAAAGTAAATATCCATAAGCTCCTGAACCCTGAAGCCGGCTGAAGCTCCCCATCTGGAAGCTTCTCCCGGAACAGCGCCGTGTTCCGGGACTCCAGTTTGTTTTTCCGCTGTAAACAGAAGGAGAACCGGAGAACCGCGATGATGCCAGAACCTCGAAAACATACAAGGACGACAGATTAGCACATCCAGAGTTAAACTGTCACTTCAATGTATAGTCAACACAGATGGCTGCCGGGCCGGCCAAGCTGTTCCCGGGAACCTCAGAGAGTGTGTGTGTGTGTGTGTGTGTGTGTGTGTGTGTGTGTGTGTGTGTGTGTGTGTGTGTGTGTAGTTCCACTCCATCCCCACCTTGCTCACTCCCTCGTCTCCCTCGTCCGTCTGCTTCTCTTGCCGTGTTCGTGATTGACAGAAGAAGAGATGCCGAAAAACACCAGATATTATAATTATTATACCCGTGTTGTATTTTGACGTTGTTTACTCGGATTAAAGTGGCAGTAAACTCCAAATCAAATCAAATTTAGGGTTCTCATGGCGACCAGCTGCTTCAGCTTTGCCGTTCCCATCATTGTGAATTGAATAAAAGCTGCAAATATCGTCATTAAACTTTTCGTTAACTATTAAAATGAATCAGCGACTATTTTAATTTTTGCAGAAAAACGCAAAATTATATGATTCCAGTTTCCTCAATCTGGTATATTTTCCTGCCATGTTGGGCTCTGACCAACAGTTTCACAATGTTTTTGTACCAAATAAGTAATTTGATTAATAAAAAATAAAATAAAACTATTAGCTGCATCCTTAAATTTGAGATATTTGTGTTATGGACTGAAAATGAAAGACATAGACAGAGAGAAAAGGATGGCGAGGTGCTTCTAAATTTTTTTTTAAATAAATAGAAAACTCTCTTTTCTTTCTTTGCGATGTGAATGTTTCTTGTGGTACTTTTGGACCGGGCTTGGTTCCCGAACCCGTCTGGGTTCCCTGACCTCCGAGCCTCTGGATGGAGAACGCCGAGGGTCCGGTCGGCGGCAGCCGGAGGAAACCGACGTGCGTCTGACGGCTTCAAAAGGTTCGGACATTAAAAGGTGGAACTAGGGCGAGGAGACTCAGCCGTGGCCGTGTAAACGGTGTCTATTAATACCTCTGAAGGCCTGAGGCCGGCCGGCCGGAGAGACGACCTCTAACGGAATAAAAAGAGACGCGACTCCTCCAACAGTCGCCTGAGGTCGGCTCCTGGGTTCAGATAACGACTTCACGAGTCACGCGGGGATCGAACAGCGGCCTCCACCTCATAAAAACTATTTCAAATTATTTATATATATTATATACAGTATATATTTATATATAAATAATACAAAATATCTCTATATATTTTTTTAATTTCTATTTCTATATATATATATAGAAATAAATATATTGTTGTATATATATAAACAAATATATATATCTTTTATTATTTATATATAAAGATATATATATCTTTATATATATATATATAATAAAAAATATCTATATATTTTTAATATTTATATATATATATATTTATGATATATATATATATATGAATATATTTTTGTACATATATATATAAACAAATATATATTTTTTTTATTATTTATATATAAAGATATATATCTATACATATCTTTATATATAAATAATTAAAAAAACATATGCAAATATATCTATAGCTCTCGAGTCAACTTCAGGATAAAGACTCATAAAAAAAAATATATATATATTTCACTAGATAATTGTATATTACAACTTATTTCATTGTGTAGTAAAATGTAATTAATTTGCCGCTTGCTCTCTCACTTCCTGCAGTGACCCCTGTGATGACCCCTGTGACGACCCCTCTGATGACCCCTGTGATGACCCCTGTGACGACCCCTCTGACGACCCCTGTGATGACCCCTGTGACGACCCCTCTGATGACCCCTGTGATGACCCCTGTGATGACCCCTTTGAACCCCGCCCCTCACAGCGCGTCCTCCTATTCCTCGCGCTCCTTTATCTCCCTCGTAAACACCTCTCCATCAGGTGGCCACGCTGCGTGGTTCCTCCTCCCGACACGAGAACCCCCCAACAGATAAATACGTCTGCTGGTTCCCGTCCCTTCGCTCTCGTCTTTTCCCGCCGCTGATCGAGGAGCTTATTGTGCCGCTGCACACGCCGTAAATCACCCTGAAATAAGGCGAGCGCCGCATAAAATGGAAAATGGGAAAGTGCAGCGAGCCGTCTCTCGCTCCTCCTCCTCCTCCTCCTCCTGCCACCTGGAGAACACTCACAGCTCCTCCTGCAGCTCCTCCTGCAGCTCCTCCTGCAGCTCCTCCTGCAGCTCCTCCTGCAGCTCCTCCTGCAGCTCCTCCTGCAGCTCCTCCTGCAGCTCCTCCCGCAGCTCCTCCTGCAGCTCCTCATTGAGCGCCTCACGGAGGCTCCGGGTCTAAATTACAAACCCACCTCTGGACGGTGAACGACATCACGGAGAATCAATTCATGACGGCCGGGCGCGAGCCGGGGTCTAATGAGGGTCTTCGTTAGATCAAGTCTGATGGAGAGAACCCCCCCCTCCTCCTCCTCCTCCTCCTCCTCCTCCTCCACCTCACCCCCCTAATGTGAGCTGGTTTCAGTATAAGGTATAAAATGCAACCACGATACAGGAATCTCTTCTTCTTCCTCTATTATTCTTCTTTTTAATCTATTTCTTCTTCTACTTCTTTTATTTTTTCTTCTTCTTCTATTTCTTCTTCTTCATCATCAATTTCCATGATACAGGAATCTCTTTTTCTTCCTCTATTCTTCTTCTTTTTAATCTATTTCTTCTTCTATTTCTTCTTTTATTTGTTCTTCATCATCGATCTCTCTTTCTTCATCTTCTATTTCTTCTTCTTCTTTTGTTTTTTCTCCCAGTGACGAAACCAGTGACAGTTTGAAAAAAAGAACTCCTCCGCCCCCCCGTCCATCAGTTGCAATGCATTCTGGTCCATCTGTGGGTTTAGAAATGGGCGCATGTCTCTCCTGTAGGGTCAGATCCGTCTCCATAGCTGCAGAGACTCACAGAGGAGTCTCATCCACAAATAAATAAACAAACCTCCACAAACAAAGAGACAAACCACAGAGAAATGCATAAATACATTTGTGACTTCTCTTTTCCATTTATATAAATCCTGATTTATTTCCATGTGCATTGGAATGTTTTTGTGAGTCTTTGTGTTGTCCTTTGTCTCCGTGAGATCGGACCTCGTACTCCTGTGAACTTTATTTATCTTTTCTAAAAACACAGAGACGTCTGAGAGAGAGAGATTTACATCGATATATCAGAGGGACATCGATGCTTTGATATTTGTTCTATTTAGTCCGGTTCGGTTTCACCACGCACAAATAATATAACATTAGAATTGCAGTAAATCACAGATTTTTTTAAATATTGTTTGATATTTTTTCCCCACTGATCTGGTCAAATGACTTCATTAATATGAATATATTTCCATATTTACACAACTTTATTTTGCACTGTGAATGTTCTCTTGTTGCTTCACGAGAGCCCAAAACAAACCGGTTCTGTTTCAAGTTGAAAGTCAAACTAGTTTAAATGAGTTAAGATGACGTGTGTATGCATAACTTCTGAATTCATTGTTTTTCTTTCTCTTGTAACGTTGTTTTTTGAGTTTTCAGCTGGAAGGCAGCAACTTAACAAATATCGCACATTTTAAAGTCTGTGACTCCTCAATTTTGTATTTATGATGAGTAAATATACAAAATAAAATGTAGACGGACATCGATGTATTATTTATTAACAAAATGGAACAAGAGAGCCCGAATAAAAGGTTGAAGGAAAGAAGAGTTTCCGGATTTAGACTTAACTCATTGATTCTGCCTCGGTGAGGCATTCAGGGACGCTGCGACATCTGAGAAGCGGCAATTTAAATGAGTTCAAGGGACAAATATACAAGTGTGGATAGTTGCGTTCGGGCTAATTGTTGAAGTCTTTTTTTTTTTATCGCACTCGTAAAAGTTTCAACTTCAAGTCTGAGTCCTTAAACAGTGGGAGGAAGAGGAAGAGGAGGAGGAGAGAGGGAACAGGTTTCATGTATTGCCGTGCAACAGTAACCACGGCACACAAAAGGAGGACGGTGACTAATGGTTCACGTCCACAAGTCTCATCAAGTCGCTTCTCCCAACCTTGACGGACACGAAGCCGATGAAGTCAGCTGGCGGCCAAACCGGGACGGAGGAGGCGACGCGTAGGGACTCGGTTAGAGACCTGTCAATCACCTGTAGCCCCGCCCCCAAAGCGCCCCCTGCTCTATGGTCTGTGTGACTCTAGATGACCATAAAGTATAAATGATGACATCACGCTGTATAGAAGAAGACATGAAACTAGAGACTGAGACATAAACTCATGTTTACATGTTTACTGAGGGAATACATCAAGAAAAGTAGAGTCACTATATAAACTTCTATACAACCAGAGGAGTCGCCCCCTGGTGGTCAGGAGAGAGATTGCAGCTTTAAAACATGAAGCATAGACTTCTATACAATCAGAGGAGCCCCCTGGTGGTCAGGAGGGTGAATGACGCTTTAACACATGACGCATATACTTCTATACAACCAGAGGAGCCCCCTGGTGGTCAGGAGGGTGAATGACGCTTTAACACATGACGCATATACTTCTATACAACCAGAGGAGCCCCCTGGTGGTCAGGAGAGAGAATGCAGCTTTAAGACACTTCAGCGTTGACTTCTCTTGACGGAACGGGACATTAACACTTCTACACAACATCCACTATCTCAGTGGTTTGATCAAACTTTGTTCAGCATAGTTAATCATTGATGCATCAGCTCACACACACACACACACACACACTCACTCACTCACACACACACACACACACACAGACACACACACACACACACACACACACACACACACACACACAGTATTCACGAAGGGCCTTTTCCTGCGGATGTCCTGCCCAGGAATGTACAGCTGACCCTACTCTCACGTCTACAGCCCAGCTGATCCCGGACACACACACACACACACACACACACACACACACACACACACACACTCACACACACACACACTGAGTTGTGCCGCCGTGATGCAGAGGCACTGCCCTGTGATCAGTTAACTACACTTCCATTAATTCACAGACATCCGTGTTGACGGGGAGGAAATTGATTTCCGCTCCCACGGCGTCAAAAAAACATCTGGGTCAAAGGTCAGAGCGGGAACAAGAGAAAGAGAGAAGAGCTTTGTGGAAACTTTGATTCGAATAAAATTAAAAGAGGTACCTGTGAGGCCCATCCTACCTGAGGACAACATCACACAGGTGTGTTTGTGTGCGCCTTAATAAAGTGTATTTCTCTGCTCTGGTTCATGAAAACGCTGAGAGAGAAAAAAGATCTTCTCCACCGCAGAGGGAAGCGATGCCTTTTATGTCAGAGAAGAAAAAAACTAAATCAGAGAAAGTCTTTCAATTTAAAAAAAAGAAAAGAAGACGTCGCAGCGCCGGCAGTCTGGGGACGGACCCGAGGATAATTAGAGCCCAATAGGACCCGAGCGGAGAGAGAGAAGCAGGCAGCCGCCATCCAAATAAATAAATACATTTTAAAAAAGGACATAGAGACGTTCTCCCCGCACTTTGCGGTTCCTCCTGCTCGTCTCCTCACAGCGTGACGAGAGCCGACACACAGATCCAAGGAAGTGAAGAAACGGGCCCTGATTGGACAGAAATATAAGTCCGGCCTCCACTTTACAAGGAAAACACACGCGGATGCAAACAGACATGCGTTTCAAGTCATAAACACACTTTGACGTGCGATGCTCTCCAGTTCTTTATGCTTCCTATTTTTTTATTTTTCAATCCCTGCTGCTTTGACTTTCTGTTTAAAAAAAAAATGGAATTATTCTGCCCGGTCTCGCGGAACGGAAATAATCACCAAATCCAAGATATACATTTTTTGAGTGCGTAGGCACGAAATGTCCCTCAGGAAGAAACACTGACAGTCGTGCAGGTACTATATATATATATATATTTTATTTTTTTTTTTTTTTTTATATATATATATATAAATATATATATATATGTATTTTAATATATCTTTATTATATATATATATATATATAAACAAATACATATATTAATAATTTTGTATGTATTTAATCTCTCAAAGAGTTTGCCAAACTAAATTAAAGTAATAATAATAATAATAATAATAATAATAATAATAATAATAATCATTTATTTTATATAGCGCTTTTCAAGTCATTCAAAGTAAATGTCTCCACGCGCCATAAACACCACCAGCACCACCACCACCTTGGCAAAGCTCCATCACCTGCCACTCGCCGACATCGTGAACATGTTTCCAGGATAAAAAAAAGTTCAAAGTCCAAAACAAAACACAATTAATTAAATCAAGCAAAAGTATTTTTTTTTTATAATTGTTAAATCAATATTTCCAGGGGTTTGGTTACAAGCCGTAAGAAGACATGTGGGAGGGCCATTTGATTTTACTACGTCCTAACATTATATTATTTAAAAATAATTTGTTTGTTTTTTTAAGTAACACACACACACACACACTTATCAAATACATGAATAAATAATATAAAAATAAGTGTCAGCTGCAGCCCTTGAAGAGTGGAGATTATTAGACGAGTAAAATAGTAAATAGGGAGAAGAACTGTATTTTAAAAAAGTGATGCTGCAATATGTGGTTGCGTGCATGTTATTACACACCCATTGGCTATTACACACACTTAGTTATCACACACACACTTTACAGGTCGAAGGTCGCTTCTTTATGAGGAACTTATTATTTGCGTACCAAACTGTAACTTTGACAACAACAACTGTGTCCCAAAACAATCTGAGGTTATGGATTCACCTTTTTGAAGATCCCCCCTCAGCCTCACGGAGTTTAAAAGGGCTCGTGCAGAGCGGCTGGAGGCAGTGCACCTGGCTGCTTCCCAGGGCTCTCTCTCTCTCTCTCTCTCTCTCTCTTTCAATAAAAGGGCTGCTGGCCCTTTAAAAGCTAAGATGGTGTCCTCCAAGCTGCAGCTCTGTGCCTTCCGTTTCCTTTCCTGCCTCTCAGGGATCACAGAGCATTTCAAATTGAACCTGAACTAACCTCTCACACACACACACACGTAGAGCGGCTTCCGTATTGACAGCGGACATGACACGTTCCTTATAATGCAACAATGTTGCTAAACTCCCCCCCCGCCCCCCTCCTCTAATTGCAAAACGAGCCGCCCGTCTCCAAGGAGACAGAGTAACTGCTCCCCACTCTGACGCTCGTCTCCGTCACATGTTGAGCCGACAGCTCGCGCGCGGCAGTCAGAGCTCTTATTTTAACATCTTCGTTGTTGTTGTTGTTGTTGTTTATTCCATTGACCGTGAAGCCGGTAACGCGCACTTACTTTCTTGTTTCGGGTCTCCGTGTGCATCTCGGTTGCCGGAGTGGGTGGAGAGGTGGAGGTGGAGGTGGAGGTGGAGTGGCGGCGGCGGCGGCGGCGGCGGCGGGAGGGGGGGCTCGGCCGGGGCTCTCTCTGCTGGATGTGGGTATAGCTCTCAATGCGAAGAGGGGGGGGAGAGAGAGAGGAGGGTTCTGTGTTCGGGGGTGGGGGCTCGCGCTCCACCTTCTACGGGAGTGGTGTCGGGGATGTAGGAGACTCGTCCCTGCCTCTTCCAGCGTTTCTGCTCAGTTCATATCCGCAGCGTCGAAGGCTCCCTGTGCTCCCCCCAAAAAAAGCAGCCGGTCTCTCTCTCTCTCTACGTGTCTCTCTCGGTCTCTCGCTCTCTCTATCTGACGGCGGTGTTGTTGCCGTGTATTCAAGGGCTGGGCTCTCTCTCTCTGCCTTTTCCTCCTCCGCCTCTCCCTGCTTGTGACCCCACCCTGCGTCCCCACCCCTCATCTCTCTGTCAGTCAGGAGCTGCGCAGCCCTGCAGAGAGAGAGAGAGAGAGGCGCGGGGCGCAGCCGTACACCGGGCGACACCTCGCGCCGGGCGAGCGCGCGCACGAGAAGAAGGAGAAGAAGGAGAAGAAGAAGAAGAAGGAGCGCGTGCATGTGGAAGAGTGATTGTTTAAATTGTACGCCGACCCAGCCATCTATTCACGCCGCGTTGCAGCGCTCATGTCACCTCATGACGTCAGTCAGCAGGCTAATTGAGGACACTCCAGCTGGGTGGGGGGAGGGGGAGGGGGGGGGGATGTCGAGTCTACATCCAGTATAGGCTTTGCAGCATTACGTTTTGATATGGCACCGTGCACGCGCACCAAGGGAAGGCCGCCAAGTGAGAGACGCAGGCGTATAACCACACCCTCGTCATGGAGCAAGGTGTGGCGCACGGAGAGGTTTCTATTCTCCATCAGATGTGTCACAACATGGAAAAACACATGCAGCACAGGTTGAATGGGAATATATATATATACATATATACAGTATATATAATATATAATATATAATATATATATGTATATACAGTATATATTATAAATTATATATAATATATACATAAATATATATATATATATATATATATATATATATATATATATATGTCTATATATAAATACATATATATCTATCTCTCTCTCTAATATATATATGTATATATATATATATATATATATATATATATATATATATATATATATATATATATTAGAGAGAGATTCAGCCAAACAGATGTAAAGAAACACACAACCAGTTTACCACAA
>CM070088.1:20177063-20197063 GCA_036178185.1 Liparis tanakae
AGTCATGGAATTTTTAAATGGTCATTTCCAGGCCTGGAAAAGTCATGAAAAAAATTAAATCATAAAAGTTTTGGAAAAGTCATGGAAATGCGTTATAATCACGTGTTCATTTACGCCGAGTTTGAAATAATTAATATGTTTTTTAAAGAAAGACGCTCAGAATATCAGCCGGCGTACGCTCTCAATACGCACGATGTTCTAAATTATTAATGTTTTTACCGAGATTTCAGTTTGGTCATGGACATTTGGTTTAAAGTCATGGAAATCCATCGGTCAAAATATGTAAGAACCCTCCTCACAGTAACTTTAACGATTATAACTCATTTATAACCGTTCAGATCTGCAGTTAAGGACTCAAATGTCCAATAAAAGGATGTAATTCATTTCTCTTCCCCCACATTTTTTACGATGTGTTTTTGTGTCCCTGCGTCTCGCCTGCAGGTTCTGTGCGTGAAGAACCTGAGCGCACAGGCGTCCGCCGCCCAGCTGGTGGCGCTGTTCTCCAGGTTCGAGCGTGAGAACGAGCCGCCGGTGCTTTACCGCCTGCTGACCGGCAGGATGAAGGGTCAGGCCTTCGTCACGCTGCCGGGTGAGGAGACGGGGGGGGGGGGGTGGGGGGGGGCGGAGGGACGCAGGAGGCCGTGTGCTTTTCCCATCATGCATTGCTTCATTGTCTTCCTGTTGGCAGATGCCGACACGGCCCAGAGAGCCTTGCAGTTGGTCCATGGTTACCGGTTGCTAGGGAAACCTCTGGTGGTGGAGTTTGGCCGAGAGCGTCGAGAAGAAGAGAAACAGACGGAGGAGGAGAGGAAATAAAAGAAAGAGAATGTCATCGCTACGCGGATCCTCCAGAGTTGATGGATGCGATTTATATATTTATATTTATTTAAATTTTTCTGGTTGAAAAGTTGTGTTTTTTAAATAAACTGTTTGTTTCGAGCTTTGCAGTGATAATTTATGTTGTACTCTTATCTTAATACAGTCTTCATGACGGTTTAATACTCATTATATATTTTTTAACCAAATGCAATTAAATATAAAGTCACAGTTTTAATGATAAAAGTGAATTAATACAAATTATTACTGGGACATTTTGTTTCTACCTGTTAAACTAACTGGTTTATATTTTATAAACATTCCTTCCTTCTTCCTCCAGGTAATTAAATATATTATTAATCTCCCGATTGGACCTGATTTAATTAAAATATAATCTTCAGTAAATATTACTCATGTATAAAATACGACACGGTTGGAATTCTATCAATTAATAATTCTATATTAAAATATGTGTGCTGTTCTTCTTCTGGACACTAGGTGGAGCCATTGAGCTGTCACAGTTCAGTCAGCTTTAAAAGAGACTTGTACAAACTCAAGTAGAGGTTAAATTAAGTAGGACAACAACACAACAACTCGTGTTGTTTAACTCTCACACAGACCTCGGGGCTTTTCTTCGTTTCTCTTGTGCTTTTAAATGTTTTATCAGGAGGAAACGAGAAAGGAGAAACTAGTTTTTTTGCAGCTTGCTTCTTTTCACAACAGCCTGATCCCATTTTTAATCCTTTAAAATAGATTGTGGTGCATCTTTTTGACTGCAGATGACTTTTGTCGACATGTGTGACTCTTCTGGTTTGAGCTGCTGATGGAGCGGTGTGTCCCTCTGGGTCGACCCGTTGAGTTCCCTCTCTACTAACTGACCTTTGACCTCGAGCCGACGGCTTCCTGTCGTCCGAGAGGATGAAGCCACGTGGCGCTGACTTCAGTCTTGTTTTTATTTGATTTGAAGCTTCATTGCAAGTCAAGAATAACTTCAGAGACGTGAAACAAACACGTTGAAATGATTTGGTGAAATATAGAAAAATTTAAATTGTTTATTTTTTGTCCTCCGCAGATTTTTTTTGCAGGGAATCATTTACTGTATGTTACTGGGATGTTTGTCTTTCCTACTGGGTGTGTGTCTGTGTCTGTGTATGTGTGTGTGTATATATGTGTGTCTGTGTGTGTGTATACATATATGTGTCTGTGTGTGTGTATATATGTGCGTCTGTGTGTGTGTCTGTGTATATGTGTGTGAGTATGTGTGTGTATGTGTGTGTGTATAAATATGTGTCTGTGTGTGTGTCTGTGTGTGTGTGTGTGTATAAATATGTGTGTCTGTGTGTGTGTGTATATGTGTGTGTCTGTCTGTGTGTATATATGTGTGTCTGTGTGTGTGTCTGTGTGTATATGTGTGTGAGTATGTGTGTGTATGTGTGTGTGGGGGTGGCTGTGTGTGTGTATGTGTGTGTGTGATTGTGTGTTATGTGTGTTATGTGTGTGTGTGTGTTACGTGTGTTATGTGTGTGTGTTATGTGTGTTATGTTTATATGTGTGTGTGTGTGTGTGTATTTGTGTGTGTGTGTGTGTTTATCTTGCCCACTTATCTCTGGCGTTCCACAGGTCATATCCTGCAGGTTGAACTGGGTTCCAGTGGGTTCGACCGCCGGGCATTGTGGGTCTTGTAGTCTCGTGGACTGGGGCATTTTTTTTTCATTTTTAAAAACCTTAATAAGGAATTGTTTCTGCTTTAGAGCCGAAGCAGGCGGAGTAAACTGTTAGTAACGGCTTAATAGAGGATTTATTAACCTAATAAAGCAACATTCTCATTCAAGATTCACTAAACAAAAGGAAAGTTAATTAGTAATGAATGCATATTAAAGGATTTATTAACCTGAAAACAGAGTTAACTGTCACTAAGTGCATAATAAAGCATTTATTAACCCTATTTATGAATTTGTCTCACTCAAGATCCACTCGCTGTAAAAAGCGTTAAAATAAGGTGTTAATACATGCACGATACATTATTTATTAACCTCAATGAGGCATCGATCCTGTTTAACTGTAAACAAATTACTAGTAAAATACAAATAAATGCATAATAGAAGATTTTATTGACCTTAATAAAACCACCGAAAAGTTTCCTACAGGTTTAAATGTCAGTTGGTAAGTTAGATAAACTCAATAAAATGTGTTGGTTATGATATTATGAACAATTAGAAGAAACTAAAGGGTCTAAATAACAATCTTATATAAGTCTTAGAACAATAAATGTGTTATTGACACTGATATCGCCTTATTAACACACAATAATGTCAATAAGCATCTTATAATGACTTATAAGGGCCTTATTACCTATTAATTACGCTCATTACATGTCCTTTAACACTCAGGCCGGTGGCTGTAAACTGACTCGAGGACGTTTCGCTCTCACGATGAAACTGAAGCGGCGTATCGATCGGGTTGAACTCGTGTCTTTGTTTGTTTAAGTGTGTTTGTGTCGGTTCTGTTTGCTTCCAGTTCAGGGCTGTGATCTTTTCCCCATTCCAGATTGTAAAAACACAAACTCCTCTTTATGTATTAACAACCGCTCTGTGGAAGAGCCTCCGTGTGCCAGATATTGTATGTTTGTACTTTTAAGTGGATTTTTATTTTAAAAAACTGATTCTGATCCAACAACATCAGTTTATTTGAATGCTATTGTTCTGTTAAATTAAAAATATGAATTGTTGGTGCAGAAATTAGATTTTTGTTTCTATTTTGAATTATGGGTCCCACTTTGTAATGCAGAGGTCTACATTCATATCCATTCATGGAGGGAAAACATTCAACAAATGACAGGGAGACAGGTTTAATTCCCCAAATACGTTTTATTTGTGTTTGAATCAGTTCATTATAAAATACCAATCAACTGAGGGAGAAACAAAGAATCCAGAACTGGCTCCACTGTGTTTGTCTCTCTGAGTTCTCAATGTCACACAGAAAGAACCATGTTTCCAATACAGAGAAATACATGTTGCACCGTGACTCCATCTGACGCGATTCAAAGACTAGAATACAATTAACAAAAAGGTTCCAGTGCAGGAAGGGAAACTTCCCACGGCTGATGGAAACAAGTCCCAAGTCAAGATATAAAGTCTTGAGTCAAGACTCGCGTCAAGACACAAATCCCAAGTTGGTTCCTAGTCACGCCCAGATGAGTCAAGACAGAAAGGTCCTGAGTCATGACAAACAAGTCCTGAGTCATGACAAACAAGTCCTGAGTCATGACAAACAAGTCCTGAGTCATGACAAACAAGTCCTGAGTCATGACAGAACGGTCTTGAGTCTCGTTCTAAGTTAAAACAGAAAGTTCTGGAATCAAGTCCCAAGTTAAGACAGAAAGGTCTTGAGTCAAGTCCCAAGTCAAGACAGAAAGGTCCTGAGTCAAGTCCCAAGTCGAGACGGAAAAGTATTGAGTCAAGTCCCAAGTCAAGACAGAAAAGTCTTGAATCAAGTCCCAAGTCAAGACAGAAAGGTCCTGAGTCAAGTCCCAAGTCAAGACAGAAAGGTCCTGAGTCAAGTTCTAAGTTAAAACAGAAAGGTCTGGAATCAAGTCCCAAGTTAAGACAGAAAGGTCTTGAGTCAAGTCCCAATTCAAGACAGAAAAGTATTGAGTCACGACCCAAGTCAAGAAAGAAAGGTCCTGAATCAAGTCCCAATTCAAGACAGAAAAGTATTGAGTTAAGTCCCAAGTCAAGACAGAAAGGTCTTGAGTCAAGTCCCAAGTCAAGACAGAAAGGTCTTGAGTCAAGTCCCAAGTCAAGACAGAAAGGTCCTGAGTCAAGTCTCAAGTAAAGGCAGAAAGGTCTTGAGTCAAGTCCCAAGTAAAGGCAGAAAGGTCTTGAGTCAAGTCCCAAGTCAACAACATGATGCAACATGACTCCATATGATCACAGGATGCTCAGACTAGTAGAAACAGACACAAAGGTTCCAGTGCAGGCAAACTGTCCTCTGCTGATGAAATCAAGTCCCAAGTCAAGACCTAAACTCTCAAATCAAGACAAGTTACAAATCAACAGACACATATTGCACCATGACTCCAAATGACTGATTGTATAGATCCTCACAAAGTGATCTTCACAATAGTGTGTGTATAAATATACGTCCAGTGAAGGAAAGGCCAACCCCCACTGATGATCACATCTCGCACACTCAGCAAACAGTATTCATATTTCAGCCCGAGTGTATCAAACTGTCCGTCAACCGTAGTATAAAAACACATTTGTACACTGTAATAATGATGATAAGGCACAATGTTCGTGAGTATTTCTTTGGTTACATTTCTATTGTATGTGTCAGTAAAAGTTTTCAGTTTCAGGTGGTTCTGTGAGGCATATATAGTATTGAGTATAGAGGTGGGACCAAGTCTGTTTCGCAAGTCCCAAGTCAAGACAGAAAGGTATTGAGTCAAGTCCCAAGTCAAGACAGAAAGGTATTGAGTCAAGTCCCAAGTCAAGACAGAAATGTATTGAGTTAAGTCCCAAGTTAAGACAAATATTCTTGAGTCAAGTCCCAAGTCAAGACAGAAAGGTCTTGAATCAAGTCCCAAGTCAAGACAGAAAGGTTTTGTGTCAAGTCCCAAGTCAAGACAGAAAGGTCTTGAGTCAAGTCTCAAGTCACGACAAAAAGGTCTTGAGTCAAGTCCCAAGTCAAGACAGAAAGGTATTGAGTCAAGTCCCATGTCAAGACAGAAAGGTCTTGAGTCAAGTCCCAAGTCAAGACAGAAAGGTCTTGAATCAAGTCCCAAATCAAGACAGAAAGGTTTTGAGTCAAGTCCCAAGTCAAGACAGAAAAGTCTTGAGTCAAGTCCCAAGTCAAGACAGAAAGGTTTTGAGTCAAGTCCCAAGTCAAGACAGAAAAGTCTTGAGTCAAGTCCCATGTCAAGACAGTCAAGTCCCGATGTCACGTGACTGGTTTCCAGCGCCTGACAGTTGAAATGTTGACCGGATGTCACCGACCACACGGGCAAGAACCCAAACGACCAAAAACCAACCCACAACACGTCTCCAGGCTGCAGTCAGTTCCACAGACAGAAAACCTTCAGTCTAAACAACAGAACCACCAAAAGTTCTGGAATGATCTGAACTGTATGATCTGAGTGTTGACATATCACCACTTTTGGTTATCCAAAGAAATACCCCAAATCTGAATGATTTATTGTTATTGCCAGTGTGTCGTTGTCAATGATTAGCAACCGCAGACATTTTGATGCATTTTTTTTATTAAACCAGTAAAATATTGTGTATATATATCGTGTATATATTGTGTATATATCGTACTTTAAACGTGATAAAACGGCTAAATCAGGTGGGAAATAATAAAAAAACATAAATGTTATATTCTAGATTTTCAATCGGGTCCTTCAGGATCCGAGTGTCCGTACTTTGGCTACACGTAATAAAAATAATAATAACCACACCCATGTAAAATTGTATACTATATGCATTTAAAAAGATAACATAACAATTAAAAAGACAAAACTGTCCGATGGGGTAAAGAGGTTGACTCGTTTGAATGTCTTCCATTGGTCCAGGCGCTCCTTGGAGCGAACCGTGACAACATTCGACCGGATACATAAATACATGGACGGCGTCCGGCATTTAAAAGGCGTGGCGGCGTTGACCTCACACGTATCCTGTGATGTCATATCCTGGCGCGGCGGGCTTCCTGGCCCCCGGCGCCGTGGACTGGGAGCCGTGGCTGGTGCTGCGGACCCTCCCGAGCGCGTCGCCGCTCTGCAGGGCTGGGTTGTGGTAGGTCTGCGAGGTCGTCCGCGGCCCGACGCCCAGAGCGCCGCCGCCCGCCGGGTACGGGTAACCCCCGGCTTGCCGCCTCCCGACGCCGCGACCGCGGCCGCCGCCGCCGCCCTGCCCGTCGCAGCACGACGCGCACAGCATCCCGCCGCCCAGCATGGAGATGAGCGCGGACGCCAGGCCGATGAACAGACACTCGCCCAGCTCGAACTTCAGGCTGGACGGCAGGTTGGGCTGGTAGAAGGTCTGGACCACCTCGTGCGTGGTCCACGACACCGGGATGAGCGACAGGAAGCCCGCGGCGACGAACAACCCGCCGGAGGCGCCGGCCACGCGGCTCTTGGCGGTGCCGGCGCCCTCCAGGCAGAGCGTGCACTGCATCCCCAGCGCCGCCATGGCCACGGCGAGCACGGACAGCACCAGGGAGATGACCATGAGGGCGCGGGACGCCTGCAGGTCGGAGGACAGCGCCAGCATGGAGTTGTAGGTCTCGCACTGGAAGGCGCCGGTGCTCTGGTAGACGCACTCCATCCACAGGCCCCGCATGTTGGCCACCGCCGTCACGATGTTGGAGCCGATGTGGGCGGAGATCTGCCAGTACGGCAGCACGGTGGCCACCATGGTGCCCAGCAGGCCCAGCAGGCCCAGGAAGAAGCCCATCAGCTCCAGAGCCGCGGACGCCATGGCGACGACACTGTGGAGGAGGAGCCCCCCCCCAAAAAATATTACGGTATTTTCTCGTTTTGGCTCGAGGCACCGACACATTTTCATTTCTCTCTTAATCTGAGATTAACCTGAACAAATTGATTTATTTACGATAACTCCGGCGGGATATTTTTGCGGTAGATGCGTGTTTACGAGATGAAAGCTAGTTGGCTATTTTTTAAGCATTTTCCTTTAAAAAAATACTCCTATTAGATTTTTTGACCATTTTAATTGATGAGCTCATTGATTATTATATATCGATGGATCCATAACGGGTTTCATGAACAGAAAAAGCTCCCGCAAGTCCGACTTGTAGCTCATCAGATAAATAAATCGTACGTTAGTTTTGACGATGTTAAAAAAAAAACTTTTGGGACATTCAACTGATCATTTTAGAGTTTTTTCACCTTTTTAATTGATATTGTAGCTAATCAGATAAATAAATCTTAAGTTTTGATGGTGATAAATAACTTTTGATACATTCATAACTTTAAAGGTTTGTTAACGAGTGAAATTGCATACAAACTTTAAAATAAGATGATGAAACAGTTTTACAGGCCGATGCTTTAGTAATTATTTCCACGCAGATATTGCAGCCGTCAGAAATCACCTGTTGTCTCTCATCGCTAAATTATTATTTACCCGGGAGGCTGACGCGGGAGGTCTTTACTCATCTGCCCGTAATTATGGGATGTGACGTGTGGCGTTAAGGCGCCTTTAACCCCGCGTCTGGAAGAAGTTGTCGATCTAAGTGGCAAAATCCAGACGTCTGGCACCGCAAGATAAAATCAAACAACAACACGACTGCAACGCGTTGAATCAGGTTTGTTGTGTTGTTTACCAGGTTGTTTTTACGACCGGTTTTGCTGCTTCCACTCTTTTAGAAACTCTGCTGGTCAACTTGATATCAACACTTAACTTGAAAAGTTAAATGCCGACTATGCATATTTATAATAGTACAACTGTATCAAGGCGAGAAAACAAACAAACGAAGCATGCAGATGTTTTGCCAATGGTCACCATTACATAATGCCTCATTTGCATATTCGAACTTCACATTTTGGAAAACATGTAATACAAAAAAGTATCATCTTAATGTCAGTAATGAACTGGTGAAGTTTCATGTTGATATCTATTAGTTAATATTTTCCCCCATTCACCTGGAGAGTCTTCAACATGAAAAAACAGCTCATAAAAAGTGAGATTATTCCCTAAATCCAGACTTCAGGAGCTCTTAATCCACCAAACCTTCTGGTTTCACAGAGGGGTTTACTCACATGTGATTCATAGTCTGGTTTATATGATATGTTGACTAGAAACATGGAGAACATGGATTTGACCTTGAGAAAACAAACAAACAAACAAACAAACAAACAAAGCATGCACGGGGGATTTTTTGCCAATGGTCACTATTACATAATGCCTCATTTGCATATTCCAACATACAATTTCAGAAAACATGTAATACAAAAAAGTATCATCCTAATGTCAGTAATGAACTGGTGAAGTTTCATTTTGATATCTATTAGTTAATATTTTTACCCCATTCACCTGGAGAGTCTTTTACAGGTTGTAAAAAGTGAGATTGTTCCCTAAATCCAGACTTCAGGAGCTCTTAATCCACCAAACCTTCTGGTTTCACAGAGGGGTTTACTTACACATGATTCATAGTCTGATTTATATGATATGTTGACTAGAAACATGGAGAACATGGATTTGACCTTGAGAAAACAAACAAACAAAGCATGCACGGGGGATTTTTTGCCAATGGTCACTATTACATAATGCCTAATTTGCATATTCAAACTTAACATTTCAGAAAACATGTAATACAAAAAAGTATAATCTTAACTTCAGTAATGAATTGGTGAAGTTTCATGTTGATATCTATTAGTTAATATTTTAACTCCATTCACCTGGAGAGTCTCGAACATGGAAAAACAGCTTGTAAAAAGTGAGATTGTTCCCTAAATCCAGACTTCAGAAGCTCTTAATCCACCAAACCTTCTGGTTTCACAGAGGGGTTTACTCACATGTGATTCATAGTCTGATTTATATAATAAGTTGACTAGAAACATGGAGAACATGGATTTGTTGACAGTATTTTTCTGATTTATGGAGCCAAACAAAGAGAAAACTATAAAATAACCGAATACACCAACAAAATGAAGCCTGACTTACTCAAATATTCACATTTATGTTCTGGAAATGTGTGGAGAAATTGTCAAGATCACAGCTCATTTGCGTATTTACCTTTGAATTGAAAATGCAGAAGGTAATGTTTTGGCCGGCGTGTATTTGTTTGTGAATATGTCCGTCCGTCCGTCCGTTATTCGTCTAAATCAGACAAAACTGAGCCGATTCTTATGAAACTTGGTGGGATGATTGGTCATGACCCAAGGAACAATCGATTAGTTTTTGGGAGTGATTGGGTCAAAGGTCAAGGTCAAGGTCACGAAAAGGTGAAAAACGTAAATTTGCGATATCTCGGTTAATTGGCATCCGATTTGCGTGAAACTAGTGCCAAATTGTTCATAATTCAATCTTGTGATATGCGAAGGTATGCGCTCTACCGAGTGCCCATTCTAGTTCAACATGACATTCCAGAAAACTTGTTATATATAAAGCAACGTCAAATACAGTTGACCTCATCAACTGGGGTAGAATCACCTGTAGTGCCAGAGATAGAGCTTGTGTTCTGAAGAAAAAAACACGTATGTATAATATAATGTACCACACACACACACACACACACACACACACACACACACGGCCATGCCTTACCTGAGAGAGCCCGGCGGCCGGGGACCGGTTGAGGATCTGATTCTGTTTCCCTTTGCTGCAGGAGCCTGAAGTTGCAGCCGGAGGATGAGGAGGATGAGGAGGATGAGGAGGAGGATGAAGAGCACACTGGAGGCTGCCCAGATGGATGAATATTCACCGCCGTTGAAGCGGCTCCCGCTTCTCCCCGGCTGCCCCCTCAGACCTGGACATCGTGGTCGCCGCTCCTCACGTCTAATGAGCACTTCCACTCCGCCGGCCGGCTCGGAGCACTTTGCTTTCTTTTTTTTCTCTTCTTCTCTTTTTTTTTTAAAGGAGGGACAAATCCTTTGAGTTTTATTCACTTCCTGTCGCCGGAGACTTTCCCCTCTTAAAAAAAGAGCAACACTCCTGCAGCACAAGCGTCTCTGTGCCGGTCGGCGCTCCTGCTCATCGTCTCTCGGTCAGATGCTCTGCTGTCTCTGAACAAGAGTGTGATCTCTGTCCGTCATCCGGACCTCCTGTCACACACACACACACGCACACACACACACACACACACACACACACACACACACACACACACACACACACACACATATCATTACCAGCCACGTTAATCATTCCTCTGGAAACAGGAGGTGCAACGTTCAGCCCAATCTCAATATTAAAGTAAAACGTGTTTTCATTTAGCAGACATATGTTTATTGCTTTTAAAAAAAATGTTTAAATAAATGAAAAAATAATCCTTTCATGTTACGGAGAAACACATTACTTTGTGTGTGTTTATTTTTTTATTAAAGTCATGAATAGAATATAAAACTGCCTGAAGCGAGAACATTGACCGACTCTTATGTGTTTGAAATAGTTTCTTTGTATCTTAATTTAATCTTTTGTTTTATTCACCATTTTTTTATGTTGGCTTTCTCACTAGAGACATTTCCTTGTTCCCTTCCTTGCTTCCTCCTTCCTTTATTGCTCCCTTCTCTCTCATTCCACGCCCAGGTACCGAATTTGAACTTTCAGTTTATGTTTAGTTTATTAATTATGGCTTTATTATAAATCCTGTTTTGCATTTCTTGCAGGAACTATTACTATATTATTATCATCACCAAAATAAATACAAATAAATATAAATAAATACAAAAAATACTAATAAATACAAATAACCTCAAACCATAGACATTCCCTACTTTAAATTAATAGTTTCTTTTAATGATTAATAATAATATATATAATTATTAATTTAAATATATATATTTGTTTTGTTTTGTGTGATTTAATTATTGATTTAATTATTAATTAATCTCCTGATGACAAAATGAGGATTTCAAAGGTGCATATTTAATAACTTCTTCACTTTGAATGCATTGATGCATCTTCTGTACGCCAACTCGTCGCATCAATCTGTTTCACCTTTTCAATAATATTATTTTCTTCACTTGACACGTAGTTGATTAAATCCACACACCATAAAAGTCTGGCTGCATTTTTGAAGCTGCGTTTTAGACTCCATATTGAAAAGGAAAAAAATGAAAAAAAGACCATAAACCTGCCATAACATATTGTGAATTTACGACTCATTAAAGCTGACACCAAACTTGGCCGCCTGCTGCACGTCACCATCCATCACCTGTGTGCGCCGGGCCGTCCGTCTGCAGACTGCTGATGCTGAGCGCTCCTTAAGGAAGCCACTAATCCCACCTACCAGGGAGCCTCCAGGTGAGTGTGTGTGTGTGTGTGTGTGTCCCTCGTCAAATGGTGGCGCTGTCATCCGACCTGTCGTCGGCGTCTGAACCAGGTCGCTCGGACCTTTTTGGTTTCCAAGCCCTCCACCCCGACCCCCCCCCCCCCCCCCCACACACACACACACACACACACACACACACACACACACACCATCGCTGCAGCAGCATCATAAGGGGATTAGCGGGTAATCCAGCCACTTCCCCTACATAGCAGAACAAGAGGGCAACGTCCACACACACACACTCACACACACACACACACACACACACACACACACACACACACACACACTTATACACACATACACACACACACACACACACTCAGAAACACTGAGCCATTATTATAAATCACAGAGGAGCATTATCTGGACAGGCTGCATGCTAATGAGGCCGGCCTGAGTGCAGCAGCTTTAATTCACATGGTGGTACAGACACGTCGTCTCTCTGCCCTCTGGTGGCTAAAACCTGCTATTGCAATATATTTTTTGCTATTAATAAAGTAATACCATGAACCAGGTTGTTTATGTTAATAAAGTAATACTATAAACCAGGTTGTTTGTATTAATAAAGTAATACTTTGAACCAACCTGTCACACTAGCACTTAAAAAATCAATTGATTAAAACCACGATTCACACAAAATATAAAATGTATCGGAAGTTGCTGAGTTCTTCAGCTCGTTGGCGCCCCCTGGTGGCGGTTACCCCACAGTGCAGTCCTGTGATTATAACTCTTCAGTTCACATCCTGATTCCTTGTGAACACACTCTGACGACTTATAAGGACGTGAAATGAAAACGTAGGAGGTTTGCACGGTAAATACATAAAGTAATTTTTAAAGGCTGCGTTTTATTTTTCCTCCAGGCGCCCAAAAAGCGGTTAAATGTATTTTACAGACGGATATTTACACACTAAACATCACACAAGTCCTAAATAAAAATGAAATAAAAACAATTAATATATTACAAGTGTAAAGAAGAAAAAAGTTTGATTATTAACTTTTTTTATAAAATGTATTTTACAGAGGGATATTTACACACTAAACTGTTGATTACTTTAAAGTGGGGATAAATCCGTTTATTTTACCTCCACATTGATAGTATTAGATATTCATATAATATCTAATACTATCATTAATATCAAATTAATTTACATTATTTTCCTTTCAATCAGAATTCGAGTTGATGTTGTACATTTTTTATTTGTTGTCTTTGTCTTACAGTGCAAACTAATGTAACCTTGTACTGTACATTAAAGCACGGGTTATATTTATAATATTAATAATAATATAATAGTGATAACAGTTGCAGGGTATATTTTATACTTATAATATTAGATTAAGTATACATATGTCTAATTAGATAACGTTTCAATGTCGGACAGTTTCATGTAATTTTACTGCGTGATATTACTACTTGTACCTGTAGGTGGCGCGATACTCCTCCGTGACGTAGGCAGAACCGCAGAAGAAGAACAGCCGTTTCCGCTTTGGGATTTCCGCTTCCGGGTTAACTAAAGGTAAACAAACACGCCGAAAATGACATTGTAAATTTGCAATTACATTTTTAGTTGCTTCACATTAGTTTCTGAACGGCACAAGTTATTTATTCATCCCGCGAAACACCGGAGAATAAAACCGGAAGTCGAGGTAAGTTCTGAACGGAGTTAGCTCGGTTAGCTCGTCACATGTGTGGAACAAGCGAACCAGCGCGAGGTGAAATCCTCATAACCCTCATCTTACTGATACTTTATGGCCTCGTGAGAATTATCAAACATCTCATCGTATTAAAACATGGTGTTTTATCTTAAACGATTCACTGCGAGTCGCTTTCTCATTCGGCATTAATCATATTCACCAAAGACCTTTATTTCGCTACATATATTATATCATTACAACCACGCCAAGACACTTAAATTGTGTTTATCTTCCCCTATTAAACTTTCATTTCTTCCCCTTAAATTGTGCTATATCTTCATTTAATATCTTCTATATCTTCATCTTAAACTGTTATATCTTCTATATCATCATCCTAAACTGTTATATTTTCTATATCTTCCTCTCAAACTGTATATCTGCTATATCTTCATCTTAAGCTATTATATCTTCATTTTAAACTGTGGTATATCTTCTATATCTTCATTTTAAACTGTTATATCTTAATCTTAAACTGTCTTTTATATCTTCATCTTAAACTGTTATATCTTCTATATCTTCATCTTAAACTGTTTTATATCTGCTATATCTTCATCTTAAATTGTTATATCTTCTATATCTTCATCTTAAACTGTTATATATTCTATATCTTCATCTTAAACTGTTATATATTCTATATCTTCATCTTAAACAGTTATATCTTCTATATCTTCATCTTAAACAGTTTTATATCTGCTATATCTTCATCTTAAATTGTTATATCTTCTATATCTTCATCTTAAACAGTTATATCTTCTATATCTTCATCTTAAACAGTTTTATATCTGCTATATCTTCATCTTAAATTGTTATATATTCTATATCTTCATCTTAAACTGTTATATATTCTATATCTTCATCTTAAACAGTTATATCTTCTATATCTTCATCTTAAACAGTTTTATATCTGCTATATCTTCATCTTGAATTGTTATATCTTCTATATCTTCATCTTAAACAGTTTTATCTTCTATATCTTCATCTTAAACTCTTATATTGTCTATATCTTCCTCTTAAACCGTTATATCTTCATTATCTTCCTCTTAAACTCGTATATCTTCCCCTGCGGTTCCTCGCCGTGACGTCTGTCCTCTCCTCTCTTTTCCGTAGGATGGCTCTTCCGTTCGTGCGTCTGAGCTCCCGACCCGTCGGCGCCGGGCTCCATCTCTTGGGCTACGCGACGGCCAGCGGGGCGTCCCGACCCCAGGAGAACGCCGGCGGCGCTCCGGTGTTCCGCTACGTCGGCCGGCACAAGAAGCCCACCCACAAAGTGTTCGTCTGGGGCTTCAGCCTCACCGGCGCTCTGGGGATCCCCAGCTTCGTGGTGCCGGACAGCGGCAGGAAGTCGCCCCGCAAATACCAGCTGACTCCGTACCGCCTGGAGACCGCGGAGCAGGTGAGACGGCCGTAAAGACTCAAAGACTTAAAGCCCCACGATGTCGTGTTCCCCTTGTAGCGCCCCCTTCAGGTACTTAACGTGTACTTCAGTGTCGTAAATACCCAGTTACGATAGATCAGGTGGCGTGAACCTCTGGCTCTCGAGCCATATACAGGGTTTGTACGGTCATGGAAAACCTGGAAAAGTCATGGAATTTTAAAATTTCCAGGCCTGGAAAAGTCATGGCAAAAAACTTAAATCATAAAAGTTTTGGAAAAGTCATGGAAAAGTGTTATAATCACATGTTCATTTACGCCGAGTTTGAAATAATTAATGTGTTTTTAAAGAAAGACGCTCAAAATATAAGCCGGCGTACGCTCTCAATACGCACAATTTTCTAAATCGTTCAATCCATCGGTCAAAATGTGTAAGAACCCTGCATATGTGGCTCTTCCGGTGACGCATATGGCTCTTTTGAGTTTGAGTTAAAAAATAATAATCTCCTCCGCCCCCCTGTAACTTTCTCTCTCCTCCAGATGACAGCAGCAGTAATGTCAGGTCCCTTTCTTAAAGACGTCTTTGTTCTTTTATTAAACTAAAGGTCTGTTATTGGTCGTCTCCACAGCAGCATGTCTCTCTGACTCTACGTCGCGTAGCGGAGACAATAAAAAGTCCCCTGTGAGGTGGACTGGACTATGTGACGCTGGTCATCATGACAGAAAGCAGGTCCAAGGACCGGGCGCTACAACATGTCACATAGTCGGTAAATCGCCATATTAAAAGTCATTGTAGCGGCACCATTTTTCCAAGCTGTTATTTTAAGGTAGGAGTTGTTACGTAGTGTCACTTTAAGAGACCCGATGCCCGTCGGCGCTCTGGTTGAAATGCAACTCGTAAACTCTTTCTAAGACTGAGCCGACTCCCTGTAGATCTCCTCGGCCGCCTGTGGTTACGGCTTCACGCTCATCGCCTCGGCAACCAGAGACGTGACCAAGCTGTGGGGCATGGGCCTGAACAAGGACTCTCAGCTGGGCTTCCAGCGCACGCAGCACAGCCGCCGTGAGACACGCCCTCCGCCCGCCGCCCGCCGCCGCCCTCCACACGCCGTGTTCCTGAGGGTTCCCCGTGAAGCTCACGCCGCTCCCTTTGCTCCGCCCTCCTCCAGATCTGAGCTACGACTTCTCGTTGGAGCCGTCCCCGGTGGCGCTGCCGCTCGCCGAGCCGCTGCAGACCCGAGTGGCTCAGGTGGCGTGCGGCCGCGCCCACTCGCTGATCCTCACCGACCGGGAGGGCGGTGAGTATGGAGGACTCAAAATGACTTAATGAGCTTTTTTGTTCTTTTGATTATTGTTTTATGTAAATTTGTATGTGTGTGGATTTATGTGTGTGTGTGTGTGTGTGTGTGTGTGTAGATGTATATGGGTATGTGAATGTGTATGTATGTGTATGTATATATATATATATGTGTATATATGTTTGTGTGTGTGTGTGTGTATGTATGTATGTATATATATATACTGTATATGTACAGTATATGATTCTCTGAATTAAGTTTTCTCGTGAAATCATAGGTTAGGGCACTTATAAGCTTGATAGCTTCAGCCTCGACCCTTTCGGTTAGCCGCTTTCTTCTTTTGTTGTAAAAAAAATATCTTGCTTTTTGTATATAACCGAAATAAATTAAAAAAAAAAAAAAAAAAAAAAAAACTTACGCATAAATAAATAAATTAATAAATAAATAAATGCTTAAATAATTGTATAAATAAATGTGTGAATGCTTAAATAAATGTATAAATGCTTAAATAAATGTATAAATAAATACAGGAATGAATGAATATAAGTTATAAATCAACAGGACATCATTAAATAAATATATTTCTACATTTCTGTATTTCTTCATTTATTTATTTCTCTATTTATGTGTCCACACGTATTTCTTCATTTATTTTTGTGTGACATTTACGTGTCCGTATATTCAAATGAGCTTTTATACATTTATTTATTCATATATTTATTCATTTCTTTATTTATTTATACTTAATTTTTGAGTCCTCCCTAGGTAAGAGGCTCGAGCGTCTGTTACGGCTCTTCTGAAAAGAAGCCCAGTCACCTCCCTCCCTCTCTCCCCCTCATCCTTTTGTCTCTCTCTTCTTCTTCCTCTTCTTCTTCTTCTTCTTCTTCCAGTTTTCAGTATGGGCAACAACGCCTACGGCCAGTGCGGACGGCCGATAGTTGAAGACGAGGTTTACAGGTCGGTCCTGAAGCTGCAGACGCTTCTGTTTCATTAATGTGACGAAGAAACGTGGAATGAGAGAGAGAAGGATGAGAGAGAGAAGGATGAGAGGAGGAGGATGAGAGGAGGAGGATGAGAGGAGGAGGATGAGAGGAGGAGGATGAGAGGAGGAGGATGAGAGAGGAGGAGGATGAGAGAAGGAGGATGAGAGGAGGAGGATGAGAGGAGGAGGATGAGAGGAGGAGGATGAGAGAGGAGGATGAGAGGAGGAGGATGAGAGGAGGAGGATGAGAGAGGAGGAGGATGAGAGGAGGAGGATGAGAGAGGAGGATGAGAGGAGGAGGATGAGAGGAGGAGGATGAGAGGAGGAGGATGAGAGGAGGAGGATGAGAGGAGGAGGATGAGAGGAGGAGGATGAGAGAGGAGGATGAGAGGAGGAGGATGAGAGAGGAGGAGGAGGAGGAGGAGGATGAGAGGAGGAGGATGAGAGAGGATGATGGAGCGCTTGTTTCTCTGTCTCCAAACAGCGGCAGTCACACCATCCACAAGATGGAGGAGTTGGACAGCAGAGTAGTCCAGGTGAGCGCAGCCTCTCTCCCTCTCTCCCTCTCTCCCTCCTTCCATCTCTCCATCTCTCCCTCTCTCCTTCTTCTATTTTTTTCAGTCTTCTTCTTCTTCAATCACAGGATGTTCTTCCTCTCTTCCCCAGGTGGCGTGTGGTCAGGATCACAGCCTCTTCCTCACCGAGAGGGGGACCGTGTTTGCGTGTGGATGGGGCGCCGACGGTCAGACGGGTCAGTGCTCTTGACCTCTGACCTCTGACCTCTTGACCTCTGAGAGGACAAACGTGTTCTCTTCTCCACAGTCGCCTTATCTTTCTTTTTTCAATTCTGTTTTGGCTCCAGCGAAGTTTAACCGTTAAAACGTAATCAGTCGTTAGTCAATGACGATATTATTCATAAGCCCCGGAGCTCTTCTTAACTCTGTATTAACTATTGTTGTAGTTTTGGTGATTTCCTGCCGTGTCTCCGCCGTGTCTCCGCCCTCCTCAGGTCTGGGGCACCACGAGGCGAGCGCCCGGCCGCTGCAGGTGGGCGGCGCTCTGTCGGGGGTGGAGGTGCGGCAGCTCAGCACGTATGGAGACTGCAGCCTGGCCGTGGCCACGGACGGGCGGCTGTTCGGCTGGGGCAACTCCGAGTACCGGCAGCTGGCCTCCGTCACCGAGTCCACCCAGGTGAGCAGGAGCACTTCTATACAACCAGAGGAGCCCCCTGGTGGTCAGGAGAGAGAATGCAGCTTTAGCACGAGGGATAGACTTCTATACAACCAGAGGAGTCGCCCCCTGGTGGTCAGGAGAGAGAATGCAGCTTTAACGCATGACACATAGACTTCTATACAACCAGAGGAGTCGCCCGCTTGTGGTCAGGAGAGAGAATGCAGCTTTAACGCATGACACATAGACTTCTATACAACCAGAGGAGCCCCCTGGTGGTCAGGAGAGAGAATGCAGCTTTACCACGTGAAGCATAGACTTCTATACAACCAGAGGAGTCGCCCGCTGGTGGTCAGGAGAGAGAATGCAGCTTTACCACGTGAAGCATAGACTTCTATACAACCAGAGGAGAGAGAAGGTTGCCGCCTGAATCCAACAAGAAAGATCGTAGAACGGGGAAATTCACTCCATAAATTATAAAATGTATAAATGGTTTTCATGTATTCGCCGTCACCGAGCTCTCTCTCTCTCTCTCTCTCTCTCTCTTTCTCCCTCTCTCTCTTTCTCCCTCTCTCTCTCTCTTTCCTGGCCCTTCAGCTCAACTCTCCTCGACTGGTCCCTCTGGCCGGCTGTGGGAAGGTGGTGCAGGCGGCGTGTGGAGGAACGCAGGTGGCCATTCTCAACGGTCAGCGCTCGGAGAGAGAGAGAGAGAGAGAGAGAGAGAGAGAGAGAGAGAGAGAGAGAGAGAGAGAGAGAGAGAGAGAGAGAGAGAGAGAGACCGAGAGAGAGAGAGAGAGAGAGAGAGAGAGAGAGAGAGAGAGAGAGAGAGAGAGAGAGAGACCGACCTTTTTAGCTTCATCTTCCTCCTCTTCATCCCACCCTAACAACAACAACAACAAGGGGCTGAAGGAACCTTCAAGTGACGCCTCCCTCGGCCTCCGGGTGGCGCCACAGACTGTTTATATTTAAATTCACTGCTGTGTGTGTGTGTGTGTGTGTGTGTGTGAGAGCCGTGTTCTGACCTCCTCTCCCCGCTGCGTGTGTCAGAGAGAGGACAGGTGTTCGTGTGGGGCTACGGCATTCTGGGTAAAGGCCCCGCGCTGTGCGAGTCCTCGACCCCGGAGATGATCCCCTCGGCGTTGTTCGGGGCCTCTGAGTTCCACCCGGCCGTCGCCGTCACCGCCGTGCGCTGCGGCCTCGACCACTTCGCCGCGGTGACCGGTACGTCGGCCTCCGGGGGGGGGGGGGGAGTCCAGGCTAGCAGTTCCCCTCCGCTTACAGTCTCTATGCTAAGCTAAGCTAGCCGGCGGCTACACGTCTGTTTGTGACTTACGGGTCTGAGGTCTATGTTTATGTTTATGTATTAATATATTCTATAAGTATATTGTTTTAGTATAGTATATTAGTATATTCTATGTGTATACTCATGAGTATATTGTATTTGTATAGTATGAGTATATTATTATATTAGTTTATAATGAATATTATATTAGTATATTCTATGAGTATATTATATTAATATATAATGAGTATATTAGTAGATACTGAGTATATTATATTAGTATATAATGAGTATATTCTATGATTATATTATACTGGTCCTGAGTGAGTATATTATATTAGTATTTAATATTAATATATTATGAGTATATTATATTAGT